>MVGT01002519.1:76802-100167 GCA_002174775.1 Macleaya cordata
AGGTCAAAAGAGCAGTTTGCACCTTTTCCACCTTCACCATCATCTTCACATCCAATTTCCACACCACCTGAATACACTCGAGCATTACATACTTCCCTTCCACCTAGTCCACCAAGGGACTCTTCAAACCAGTTAGTTAAATTCGAGCAAGAAGAGATGGCAGGGAACAATAAAACACTTAAGGAGTTAGCGGCACCAGATTTGGACCAGCAGCCTCTTTGCATTCAGATTCCTCAACTTGAGGGTGCCGTTGAGCTCAAATCTGGAATGATACATCTTCTACCAACTTTCCATGGTTTTGCAGGTGAAGATCCAAACAAGCATCTCAAAGAGTTTTATGTAGTATGTTCAAGCATAAAACCAACAACCATCTCTGAAGAGAAAATTAAGTTGAGAGCTTTTCCATTCTCTTTAGCAGATAATGCAAAGGAGTGGCTTTATGATTTACCATCTGGCACCATTATCACATGGAATGAGATGAAAAAACTGTTTCTTGAGAAATATTTTCCTGCATCCAAGGCCACAAACATTAGGAAAGAAATATGTGGTGTTCGGCAACAAAATGGAGAGAGTTTATATGAGTATGGGGAGAGATTCAAGAAGCTATGTGCATCTTGCCCTCATCACCAGATTAGTGAGCAGCTCCTAATTCAATATTATTATGAAGGTCTTATGCCAATGGAAAGGAGCATGATTGATGTTGCAAGTGGAGGAGCTTTAGTTGATAAGACACCTATGGCAGCAAGGAATTTGATAGCTAATATGGCGGCTAATTCGCAATAGTTTAGCAATCGATCAGAATTACCACCAAGGAAGCTGAATGAGGTTAGTGTTACATCCAACATTGAGCAACAACTAGCCAACCTCACCTTACTAGTTCAGCAAATGGCTGTGGGTACTATTCAACAATCAAAAATATGTGGAGTATGCTCTATGGTAGGTCATCCAACAGATATGTGCCCATCTTTGCAAAAAAGTAATTTGGAGTAAGCCAATGCTCTAGGAGGGTTTCAAGGGCAGCAGGTACAAAGACAGAAGTATGATCCTTTTTCTAATACTTATAATGTTGGATGGAGGGATCATCCTAATTTTAGCTATTCGGGAAATCATCAACAAGTTGTTCCTAATGCCAACTTTAATCATCCACCTGGTTTCAATTAACCAAGGCCGCAACTACCATATCAACTTCGGTCACAACCCGTGTCTCAAGGCCAAGGTACATCTCTTGAAGATATAGTTAAATCTTTGGCTACTAATTCTTTGCAATTTCAACAGGAAGCAAGGGCAACTATCAAGAACTTGGAGACACAAGTGAGCCAATTGGCTAGTACCGTGGGCAGATTAGAAGCACAAGGATCTGGAAAAATTCCATCGCAAACTACGATCAATCCCAGAGAGAATGCAAGTTCTATGACTTTGAGGAGTGGAAAACAACTTGAGGAAGCACCAAAAGCACCGAAAAGAGCAAGGGCAACCGTGGATGAGGCAGAATAGGAAAAAGATTCAACTTTTGAAAAAGATGAGGCCACAGCTCCAATTGAGGCTTCTTCGGCACCTAAGGTAAATTTTAAGGTTCCTAATTCTACTAATGTTTCTTCTCCACCTTTTCCTAGCAGGTTTGCAAAGTCAAAGAAAGAAGAACATGAAAGAGAGATTTTGGAAACCTTCCGTAAAGTACAAGTGAATATACCTCTCTTAGATGCCATTAAACAAGTGCCACGCTATGCAAAATTCCTTAAAGAGCTGTGCACCACCAAACGTAAATTAAAGGTTGATGAGATAGTAAGTGTGGGGGAGAATGTATCCGCTGTTTTACAAAAGAAGCTTCCCCCAAAATGAAAAGATCTAGGAAGTTTCACCATACCATGCACAATCAGCAACACCAGGTTTGAAAAAGCTATGTTAGATTTAGGAGCATCTATTAATGTTATGCCATATTCTATTTATGCTTCTTTAAATCTTGGTTCACTTAAGGAAACCGGTGTAGTTATTCAACTCGCTGACCGGTATAACGCTTATCCAAAAGGTGTTTTGGAGGATGTTTTAGTGCAGGTGAATGAGTTTGTTTTCCCCGCTGATTTCTATGTTCTTGAGATGGAGGATGACTCGTCCCCTATGTCGACTCCATTACTCTTAGGGAGGCCATTTATGAAAACTGCCCGAACTAAAATAGATGTTTATGATGGAACTCTAACTATGGAGTTTGATGGCGAGGTTATACATTTCAATATTTTTGAGGCAATGAGGTATCCAAGTGATTTACATTCTTATTTTTAAGTTGACATACTTGATTCTTTAGTGCAGCAATTCTTTGAGTTAACTAGTGGGGATGCATTGGAGATTGCCATTAAAAATAGCCTTGAGCCAGAGGAATCCAAATATCTAAGAAGGGATGTGTAAGTTTGTGACAACATTGAGGAGACTGTGGCATCTTTAGAGTCATTGCCGGAAGTTCCAAAGAGGTATAATGTTTCTTTTATTTCTTTTCCTTTATCTGACGAGAAACTTTTACCTTTTGTGATGCAGGCCCCCACCTTAGAGCTTAAACCTCTTCCAGGACATCTTAAATATATGTACTTAGGTGAGGATGATACGTTACCGGTAATCATTGCAAGGAACCTCACAACACTATAAGAAGAAAGGCTAGTTCGAGTGTTGAAAGACCATAAAACGGCTATAGGCTGGATAATAGCCGACATAAAAGGGATTAGTCCTTCCATGTGCATGCACCGAATTCTACTTGAGGATGGAGCAAAGCCAACTAGGGAAGCTCAACATCGATTGAACCCGCCTATGATGGAGGTTGTTAAGAAAGAAATCTTGAAATTACTAGATGTTGGCGTGATCTACCCTATTTCAGATAGCAAATGGGTGAGCCCGATCCAAGTTGTTCCAAAGAGATCCGGCATCACGGTGGTTAAGAATGAGGAGAATGAGCTAGTACCAACTCGTGTCCAAACGGGTTGGCGGGTTTGCATTGATTATCGAAAACTTAACTCTACCACTCGCAAGGATCATTTTCCTTTGCCATTTATTGACCAAATGTTAGAAAGGTTGGCTGGTCATACTCACTATTGTTTTCTTGATGGTTACTCAGGTTATAATCAGATCGTAATTGCACCGGAGGACCAAGAGAAGACAACATTCACTTGCCCCTTTGGAACGTTTGCCTATCGACGTATGCCATTTGGTCTTTGCAACGCTCCTGCTACTTTTCAACGGTGTATGGTCAGTATATTTTCAGATTATGTTGAAAACATCATAGAGGTTTTTATGGATGATTTTAGTGTCTATGGTGACTCTTTTGACAAATGTTTAGATAACCTTACACTTGTTCTTAAACGCTGCATGGAAACTAACCTTGTGCTTAATTGGGAGAAATGTCACTTTATGGTAGATCATGGTATAGTTTTAGGTCATATCATTTCTACTAAAGGAATAGAAGTAGATAAATCTAAGATAGATCTTGTTCGCTCCTTACAACCTCCCACAAGTGTGAGGGAGGTTCGTTCTTTTCTTGGTCATACAGGATTTTATCGAAGGTTTATCAAAGATTTTTCAAAGATTGTAAGGCCCTTATGCAGATTATTACAAAAGGACATGGCATTTGAATTTAATGAAGAATGCAAAGAGGCATTTGAGCGACTGAAAGAGCTCTTGACCACGGCTCCTGTTATTCAACCACCAGATTGGAGCCGTCCATTTGAGTTGATGTGTGATGCAAGTGATTATGTTGTGGGGGCAGTTTTGGGGCAGCGAGTAGGCAAGCTTCCTCATGCCATCTATTATGCATCCATAACCTTGAATGATGCACATCTTAACTACTCCACAACTGAAAAGGAGCTCCTAGCGGTTATTTTTGCTTTAGAAAAGTTTTGTTCTCATTTAATTGGCACTAAAGTAACCGTGTTTTCTGATCCAGCTGCTCTTAGGTACCTGCTCACCAAAAAGGATGCAAAGCTGAGGCTCATAAGCTGGATACTTCTCTTGTTTGATCTAAAAATCAAAGATAAGAAAGATAGTGAAAATCTGGTTGCAGACCACCTTAGCCGCCTCATTCATAATGAACATGCACTTCCGTTGCAAGAAAACTTCCTGGATAAGCAGTTACTTACTGTGGCAACCTCGACCCCTTGGTATGCAGACATTGTAAATTATTTGGTCACAAAACATATCCCTGATGATTTGACTTATGCTCAAAAGTACAAGTTGAAAAAGATAGCAGGACAATATGTGTTGGATGATCCATATTTGTGGAAGCATTGTGCAGATAAAATGATAAGAAGGTGTGTATCTAATTCAGAATTCTCTTCTATACTCACTTTTTGCCATTCTTATGCATGTGGTGGACATTTTGGAGCAAAACGAACAGCTCTAAAGGTACTTGAGAGTGGATTTTATTGGCCTACATTGTTCAAAGATGCATTTATCTTTTGCAAATCTTGTGACCGTTGTCAAAGAACAGGTAACTTAGGTGCACGGAATCAAATGCCTCAAACACCTATACTAATTGTTGAAATCTTTGATGTTTGGGGTATTGATTTCATGGGACCTTTTGTTTCTTCGCATGGTAATCTTTACATACTTCTTGCTGTGGATTATGTGTCAAAATAGGTGGAAGCAAAAGCCACCCGAACTAATAATTCTAAAGTGGTTATAGATTTTGTGAAGACTAACATGTTTGCAAGGTTTGGAACACCAAGAGCCATAATCAGCGACAGAGGTAGTCATTTTTGCAATCGATCATTCGAAGCTTTGCTAAAGAAATACAACATTACACATAAGGTTTACACGGCTTATGTATGGTAAGCCGTGTCATCTTCCTATTGAGTTAGAGCACAAGGCATTTTGGGCGGTGAAAGAATGTAACATGGAAATGGATGCTGCGGGCGAACAAAGGAAACTCCAGTTAAATGAGCTTGAGGAAATCAGAAACGACGCCTATGAGAGTTCACGGATCTACAAGGAGAAAACTAAGGCATTTCATGATAAGATGATCTCAAGGAAGGACTTTGTTGTTGGACAGAAAGTTCTTCTATTCCACTCACGCCTTAAGTTATTTCCCGGTAAGTTACGTTCTCGATGGGTTGGACCTTTTATTGTTACTAATGTTTTTCCTCATGGTGCAGTTGAAATTCGAAGTCTGACGACGGATAAGGAGTTCAAAGTGAATGGACATAGACTGAAGCCTTATTATGAACCTTTTGTGACGCACAATGTGGAGGAGGTACCCCTCTACGAACCAGCGTCTCTTGATGGATAAATTGAGGTACAAGTCAGGCTGAGGACACTAAACCAAGCGCTACTTGGGAGGCAACCCAAAGGATGGAGGAAAATTACAGCTGTGGAGAGCACGCCATACTCAGATTTGCTCTCTCTTACTTTTACTCCTCATTATTTGATTCATTGCTTGTTTTATTCATTGCTATTTTTGGGCACTGATTCACTTCATGGTAATCTTTTTCCTTATTCCTGTATTTATTTCAGCATATCTTTTGTGTTCATGCTATTCCTAGATTTATATTTAGGAACATTGAGGACAATGTTTGATTTAAGTTTGGGGGTAAGGGAGAAATTTTTTTTTTTTTTCGTGTCCATGAGCTTCAAAATGGAATAGGGTTCATGTTGATGATGTGAATGAGGAGCTTTGCAATTTTAACATTATGATTTTTGGTTTCCTAATAAATTTTGAATTTTTAGTTTATTATACTATCCCTTTGCTGAAAGTATTTCAGAAATATCGAGTCTTAGAGAAATTCATGCATATAACCACATTAGTGTAATCTTAGTGAAGATTGAGCCCAACTAAGAGATCCCAAATAATCATTAGTGGAGACTTATTTTTATTTACCTAGTGTGAGTTTTCTAGCCTTTCATTGTTCATCGAGAGATCTCTTCTGCGCTAATTCTGAGTAGAATAAAGAGCTACTCAATCTCACAGTTATTTTTCGGCACTTTCATTGATCTCATAAGTGCTATAATTTTTCAACCACTGAGGGTGACATTAGGATTGCAAAAATCTTAATCTTGTAGTCTGAAATGATGCATGACATACCTTTCTTGACTTGGTAGATGATAATAGGCCTATTGGGTTTCACCTCATTGCCATCTAAAAGTCCATCATCATTCTATTATTGACTTTTCTAGCTTTCACCTTCGTTACCTCTACATCTTTACAATTTTTTATCCATTATTTCTGAGAAGTATATAAGCATGATTAAAGAAGAGAAAATAAGAAGGACAATGTGTGTATATGTCTTCAATTGAGCTATATCAAGATCAAGTTCTACATGCAAGAAGTTGTGATTTTTCTTCTACAAAAGAATATAAAAAAAAGGAATGAAAATGAAGAAGTCAAATTCAAAATAGTTCAAGTTAATGAACAACTGAAGAAAAAGTAAAGATGTACAATTCAAATGGTGTCCAGCTTAAAGATCCAAGGCCCCTATCTTCTCAGAAATCCTACACCCTTCTACCATTTATATTCTACTTCATTCTATTCTACTCATTATATAACCCTATTAGATACTAGGAAAAAAGAGGTTAGATTGTTGATCAGGTGAGAAGTTAAGTGAGCATCCCCATCCTCAATGTAGTGGTTGATATTCCTTTCTATGAGATCAGTCCTTTAAAATAGTTCGTTCTTCAATATATATGTGAGTCTTTTGTTTTGTGCTTGATTCATACTCACATATAAGAGTGAAACAATTCTGAATGTTTTATTTTTTAGGGTATAACCGTGAGGCTGAAGTCGAGGCGAAATGTATTAGGAAGGTGATCAAAGTTGTGGTTTTCTCAAAACTAGAATTACACTCTTGTTGGCTATTTACTTCTAACTCATAGACTTGAATATTTGTGAAAGGTTTTTAGTGTCTGGATAGTGTTCTAAACTCTATTTCATGTTTATTAGCTTGCTAAAATTCTGTTGTTAATTACTTATATTTCTGAAACAATATTGTGAACCCTATTTTATTTTGAACTTATAATTTTGTGGGTAGATTAACTGCAAACCCTCACGAGACAACACTCGTCCACTAGGGGTAACCTAGGGGTTTAATGGCTTGTTGCAAATGCTAAATGCAATCGCGATTCCTGCGAAAGTGAGTTAGGATTTTATTGTTTTCATTAGGACTAGTTTAGTTTTAGTTTTGCTCGAGGACTAGTAAAACATAAGTTTGGGGGTATTTGATAAGCACAATATATATTATACTTACTACCTCTATATTTACATTAGTTAGTTAAGTATTTTAGTCTATTTGAATTAATTAAGTGTATTTTTGGTTGTGTGCAGGGAATATGAGTGGAGCGGTCAAAACGTGTTAAAATTGTTACAATTTACCGAAGTTCGTGGTATGTCGAAGAAGAGATTGAAAGAGCAAAACCAATTGAAATCATCGAAATTGATAAAGGCACCAACATAATTTTATAAGGGCACCTGCATGTTAAAAGGAGAAATCAGGGATGACACCAGCATGATGTCATCAAACACTTTAAGCTTATTTCCACAGCTTTCTACGTTTGTTTTTAAAGAAGAAAACAGATTTTATTTTTTTTGTTTAGTAATTATTTTTAAGTAGGACTACTAGTTAGACTACTTTAAAAAGAATGAGGTTTAAAATTTGTGGTTGGTTTTTAAAATAAACTAAGCAGCTGCTTAGTAAAGGACAGAGGGAGTTTAGGTCGGTTTAAAGAGCTGCTAGGGTTTTTGTTGTTTTAATTATTATTTTTTTCTTTCTTCTTCTCTTGGTCTTGGACGGCAGCAGCAAAAGAGAGACAAGGCTGCTGCTTACTGTGTGGGTGACGCACAAGAGAGCTGCTGCTCTTCTTCTTCTTCATCACGTGGGAGAGAAGCAAAGAGAAGGAGAGAGTTCTTCATCTTCTACAAGCAGAGAAGGTGCTGCTACTTGGTTTGCTTCTTCCTGACATCAGATCCAGGGAAGAGGTTGCTGTTGTTCTTCTTCCCCTTGGTTTTCAGTATAAAAGTAAGGGAGCCTGCTGCTGTTTGGTGCTGCTCCTCTTCTTCTTCTTCGCCAAAATCATGCAAAGGTGCTGTTGTGTTGCTACTTCTTTGTTGCTGCCTTCTTCTGAGCTGCTGCTGCCTTCTTCTTCTTGTTCATCCTGACGTTAGAGAGAGGAGGTTCTGCTAGAGCTCCTGCTCTCGTCCTTACGTGCAGAGCAAATAAAGTTGCTGCTGCTTCTTGTTCTTCTTCATCACGAACTAGGAGAGGTGTTGCTGCTGCCCTACTCTTTCTTCACACCAAACCAGCACAGAAACAGGGAGGTGCTGCTATTCTTCTTCTTTGTGCTGCACAACAAAGAGAGAAGGAAGGGGAGAGTTCTTCTTCAATGGCTTGAACCAGAAGATCAGCTGCTGCTTTTCTACTTCATTCTTCACACGTGCAAGGCAGAAAAGAACCCAGATCTGCTGTTGTTCATTCACGCCCAAAACAGGGGCTAACAACACTATATTGTTTGCAACCCTCTTTCCTTTTCTTTTAATTAGTTTTCTTGATGAATTTATTTGCTAATCTTTTAAGTATGTGTAGCTGATTTCTTTATTTGGTTAAGGGTGAAATTCTAAACCCTAGACATGATTAACCATTAATCAATTTCAGAATTTTTCTTTCATGTTTCTTTTGAAATTGTTAATATTTCACTACTATTTTTGTCATAAATTGCTATCTCGTTTGTTTAGGTGCGCAACTAGATGAATGTGATAGTTATTTGATTGCTAGTTTAGGGTTTTGATTCGTTTTGTCAAAATTTCTAAACAAAAGTAGCGGATTGTAGTCAACGATTATAGGAAATTTTCGTTTGATTGCAAGTAGAATATAACTCAAGTTAAATAAACCGAGCTTGTGTGTTTATTGCTTGATTTAACCTATGTCTTTTGTGGATTATTGCTTTCACTAAATTAAATTTAGAGAGCTTGTTCTAGGTTGTTTAATGGAATGAGATTGAGTGAAGAGCTTGTTTTACTCAACAACAAAGTAGAGACGAATCGAGATAATCGAGCTTGTGATTGTCTTAGGGTTATTAATTTCAAAAGAGAGTGAAAGATAATTCTAATCATTAACTATTAATCATGTTTAGAGGTGGCGAATGATCTCTTAACCATATTTCTCATCATATTTACTTAACCTTCTAAATTCTATTTTTCTTAGATTCTAATTTAGCTAGTTGTTTTCCTTTAATTTGTTTACATATCAAATCGAAGCCAATCCCCCCCCAATTTAACGTGCAACGTATTTAGTGTCTTTAGTGTGTCTACATAGTCTTAGTTATTTCTATTTAGTTTAAGCAGGTTTTCGAATTTTATTTTTAATCTTTAGTTAGTTTCGGTTGATTTTGTGTCAATAACTTATACATTAGGAACAATCTTCTGCGGGAATGACCCTTGCTTACTACTATACTCAATAACGATCTTACTTAGTGCAGGGATTTAAGTGATACACTTTTTAGCGTATCAGTGAGGTCCCAAAAAAATCAACTCACAACGTAGAGAAATTCAGCAGCTCGTATCGGTTCATACAATAGATTCAATCCACCTCTGATGTGCAAATAGACCAACTCACTCCATTTCCACAAGTTTTAAAAAAAATTTACTCACGAGGAAACTTACTCAGAGAAGGGATCAGCCCCGATCAGCCAGCCTTTAAAAAAAGTTGGTCACATTGCTTCATCATGTTACCTCTTAAAAAAAAGAGGAAAGAAGAAAAATGATTAAATGGAGAAATTTGTGGGCATTAATACAAACAATTGCATGGGAAGAATGGAGGAGTCAAACAATACACATTGACTCAAGTTGCAGATTGGCTCATGTTAGTTCTAAAAAAAAAAGGGAAAAATGCAGTCTGCCCAATTCTTATCAAAAAAGAATCATCAAGTCATGTCGATTCCTACTGACTTCAAAAGCAAAAAGTGATTGAGTGGCAAAATAAATGGGCATCTATGCAACAATTTCAGAGAAAAATAATGAAGATCAGTCGTTAGAAAGTTCAAGCTCATTAGAAAATGGCAAGGCCTATCCAAAAAGGAAGGAGCAACAGCACGCATCAAGCTGTTAGGCTGCCGTCCGTTCCTTCTTTCAATCCTTCTATACCTCTCTTTCTACTTTCTCTCTCCTCTTAGTGTAGTAACTTTTGAGAACAGTATTTGGGAAGTCCAGAAATGAAGTTAAAGAGTGTGGACCCCAAAACAGTCTCATCTTGCATTCCACGCCATCGTCATTTACTGCATGAATCCCAACAATTCACGCCAGAAACTCTGATTTTCTGTCAAATTTTGCCATCTAAACCTCGCTAGAAAAAATCTAACTGTTTGTTATTGCCAGAATTCGGATGAAAATGTCGAGATTTCAGATAAAACTCGCCAGGTTCCAAGTGGAAGGAGATGATAAATTTTGGTACGCCAGTTCTGGCGATTGGATCATATTTTTTGCGATCAATTGTTGCTAGGGAAGAAGGAAAAGGAGCGGAGGATGTGGCGGCAGTGCCAGTTGAGGTGGTTAAGGAGAAGAGGAAGGAAGATGTGATAGTTTCTAAGGTTTATGATGCCCGGCGATCGGAGAACCTTTAGCAGTTGGGAAAGATAAAAGTAGGGTTTGGGAGAAATTGATAAATGCACGAATTGTTTATCTAGGTGAAGCAGAACAGGTACCGGTTCGTGATGATGAGGAATTTGAGCTGGAAGTCGTGAAAAATTTGAGGAATAGGTGTTTGGGGTAGGAAAGATCGATATCTCTGGCTCTTTAAGCTGTTCTTCTCAATCTTCAGGAACAACTTAATCAACGTGTAGAGAAGTTGAAGAATCAAGATTGATTAGAGATCATTGAAAAGGTCTTGGTGGATCTAAAGATAAGCGGTGGAGCAAAAAAAAAAAGGACAGAGAGAGAACTCACCTTCGGCTGGCCGTTAATGGAGGATCGGCGGCGACAGTAAATGGCAAAGGGAACAGTTGCGTCAGGATTTTGCACAAAAAAAAGCGAACAACATCAGAAGGAGCTGGGGGTGATCGAAAAGAAAAGAAGAAAAAATATATAACTTACCTACCACCGTTGATGGCGGACCGGCGGCAGTAAAGTCGGTCCCGCCGTTCTCTCTCTTCTCCTCGATCTTTCCCTCCCTTTCTTCTCTAGATCTTCTTCTTTCTTTCTTCTTCTTTCCCTCTTCCCTGTTCTCTCACTTTTTCCTTCTTTATCTCTTTAAAATCTTTGCGTTTTTAAAAATAAAAAAAGGAATCAAGCAAAAAACAAAACACAAGATGAATGGTTGAAAGTGAGATCGGTCTTCAAAGGAACGATCCCACTCTTTAATTTACTCCCCCCTCCCTCTTTCTAAATGTTTTGCATTGGGGTCCTCCACCTTTTCTTTTTTTACTTTAATCTTCACTTTTCTTTTTTTTTTGAAAAAAAAAAAATTTTGAAGTCAGATTGTTCCGACGACCAAGAATGAGATCGGCCCTTTGAGGTCCGATCCCATTCTCTTAATTGCAGGCCCCCCCTCTTCAATTATTTTTTACACTTTGGTCCCCTACTTCTTTTTCTTAACTTATTTTCTTGCTTTCTTTCTTCTCTCTGAAAGTAAACTATTTTCTTTTCTAATTCATTTTCTTTTGTATGCAGGTAAATAAATGATAAGGAGATAAGTCAGATTAAACGATCCGATGGCCCAGGTTGAGATCGGCCTTCAGATGGCCGATCTATTACTATTATTTGTTAAATCACCCTCACTAATAGTGATGTGTGAAATTAGTCCATGATTCATGCCTATCCATGCCTTTTGTTCACAATGAAATAGAGAGAAAATCGGAGCCGTCCAAATTGGGTATAACACCAAACACTTATTTTGGACGGTTCGAATCATTCTTTCTCCATAACAATTTGCTTATCTTCCCCGGACTACTGTTAACAGAGTGTTTTTCATTGAAAGGTAAATAACAAGACTACAGACAGAGACACCATGATGGAAATCTTCCAACCACAGGCACAGAGACCATAAGAGATCTCAGGCCAGAGACCCAAAAGAAAAAAAAGTAACAATTGAATAACAAGGCAACATTGCCAAAACTTCAAACTAGCACCCTACAAAAACTAACAGAAACTCTCTTTCACTACAGGACCAGAGACAACAAGATCAGAGTCAATCGATTTCATCACTACTGCTGCTTGCACCCCCACCGCCATTCGCCTCTGGGTCGACCTCCCCATGAGGAGCATGGAGTCCGGGTTGATCCAGAGAAAATAGAGTCAGACGCCACTCGCTATACCCCTCTAAGCGGCTGGGTTGGGGGCGAGGAAAAATAGAGGCAAACACAATCTGCCTCTTCCTCCAAGCGCGAAGCGTGGCACAGATAATACAGGCAGTCAGAGCAGCAACGCCGTAGAAGCAGTATGAGAGATTGGGGATTCCTTGATCAATCCCGAATTGCCGCAAGATCAAGCTTGGAAAATAGAATGTTCTTTGCAAAAAACTTGTGATTGAAACAATGCAATGGCCTCGAGTGCTCATCACCGAGACGTCAACAGGCCAGTAGGAAAGATGCCAGCGGATGGCTATAGTGTGGAGGCCCTCTGACTATTCCTCCATATCCCGATGTGCTCTCTCCTAATACCATAGTGGATGTGAGCATCAACCAAGTTGGGTACGTGGGCAATCTGGTTCCCAATATAACCATTTCTTTTCAAATGCTCTATCAGCCATATCTGCAGAACAGAAAAAGAAAAAAAAAAGAGCATCATTAGTAAAAGACGAGTAGCATATGGGGAGGCACTCATTAATGATCATAAAAGGACAAAACAGGTATAGGCAATAAGTACATGAAGCATCTGAAGAGTCCCATGAATTTGGCAGATTTCTCCATAGGTGTCTAGATTGTTGAAGAACTCTCCCAATATGGTAGGGATGTAGGCACAAAGAAATGCGCAAGATTGTTTAATGACCGCGACCACCATTGGATAGCAACGATGCCCGTTATTGTTAAAAAGGTACCGCCCCAAGAGACAGATGGCAAAAGCACGACAATGGAACTCCAACTCCTCGGAATTCATGAAAAACTGGGCCAAGTTTTCTATGTGCAAGCCCCCACGCATATAGAACTGGTCAAGGGAGAAACGATAACGAGCCCCGAGGAACTGACTCACCTCTTGCCGACTTACTCCACCCAATAGGGAAGCAAGCATAGGGCCCTCGGAGGAAACACCTAACATAATGGAGAACTCCTCAATCATCGAGCAAAGATCACAGTACTCGAAACTAAAGAGTTTCAACTCCCTATTCCAACGCGATGTGGCAGCTCAGATAAGATTCATATCAAGGTTGACACGGGACAAGTCAACCACATGTCCGAAGTTGTGAACAGTGATGAAGGCTTATTCAAGAGGACCCATGTCCCTGATCCAGGAACCAAGAGCCATGGGTAACAGTAAATGATGGAATATAGGGATGTGACTTGCAAAGGGAAGAAAAAGAGAAAGGGACTTGAAAGAAAAATCCGAGGACATAGGAAGAAGAAACAGTTAGAAAAAGAACTTTAGGAAGTGTAAAGTTGAAAGGTAGCTAATGATTGGGAGTTCCTGAGAAGCAGAAACAGATGGGAAAATAAAAAGGAGAGCTTCGCGGAGTGTGATGATGAAAAGGAACAAATGAATGAAGTGATTGTAATTCCCAAGGGAATCAGGTGGTGTGGTGGACCAAGGAGGTAACTCTTCTAATTTATAGATCACACCTATCGAGGGAGCAAGCATGGGGTCAATAAACACCATCTCACCAACCCACCAACTTCATTTACATCCCCACCAAGCTAAATTAAAAAGGTCAACCACCTCTGAACCCAACCACCCCCTGGAAACAATAAAGCTAGCAGGATCTCTTCTGCAGAAAATCTCCTGCGGGACCCAATGCCTCATCACGTGAAGAAGTGCAATTTCGCCTGCATAGAGACTTAAGGTTTTGCGAGATGAGGCCCGGCCTTGAGGCAAAGCAGCACAAGCTTTGCTTTGGGCGCCAAGAATTAGGGGGCCACCTAGGCCCACTAATACATTTTTAGTTGGGGTAAGTTGAAAACAAAATTAGAAGGATCTTTTAATAAAGTAGCTTAGTTGAGGCCATTAAAAAAATTAAAAAATAACAACTTAATTCCCAATTTCTTCATTATCTTCGTCTTTCTTCTTCACTTATTCTTCTTATTATTCATTTTTGTTTTAAATTTTACTAAATCAGTAGATCTAAGTGTCTAACTTCACTGTTGAAGTATGTGAACAACATAAATAGTTATATTTTGTAAGTTTTTTTTTCTATTTTAGTTATCTCTAAATTCTAATTTAGTCATTTTTATCTTACTAATAAAAAATTTTAAAAAAATTGATATCCTATTTCTATTTAATTGGGTTTTATTTTAAAGATTGTTTAATTTAGTTGGATTGTTAAGTTATTCTTTATATAATTAGATATAAGATGGTAATTGTTTGAGCCCTAATTGTCTATTTAATATTTGTTGCAAAAACATAAATTAAGTAATTATTTGATGTGTCTAAGTACCTTTGAAGGGGTTTTGAAACAATAAATCTAGATTGATTTTTGACAGAGGTTTAAAGAGGGTTTGTACATAATAACCTTAATTGATTTGAAAAGGGTTAAATAGATTGGCTATGTTATCGAGGGATATTGCAACATACCTTATTGCGACACTATTGCAACATACTTTTTATGAGGCCCATATGAACACGGTTCGAGGGTTAATTTTTTTGTTGGATGTTCTCCTCATCATGCAGATCATCATATTCGAAAATCAGCCCCTTCTAAAGGTTCTAACACCATCAAATTAGCCTATGAAAAATCGGCAAATTTTAAACATTTTTTTAGACTATTGATTTCTTTTAAATTTTGATAAACTTTTGATAGGTTTAGAATTTCTAGAAGGGGCTGATTTTCGAATATGATGATCTACATGATGAGTAGAATGTTCCCACAAAAAAATTAGACCTAGAATCATCTTCATGCCCTCGAACCATCTTCATGTGTGCCCCATAAAAAGTATGTTTCAATATTGTCACAATAAGGTATGTTGCAATATCCCTCCTCCTTTCGGGCCACGTTCTTTTGAGTCCACTTCGGGCCTCTTAATTCTCAGGACCAGCACTGTACGAGATGAACCAAGTGGAAATTTGTTTTTGTTAAGTATTGAAGAGCCTAAGTGTTGTAAACTGACCTGACCATTGCAGCTATCCATGAGCAAAGCCATAAGGGAGGAAGCATAATATGCTCCGAGATAAGAATTCTAACATCTCATGAAAGATAAAATTTGCTGAGGGCACACCTGCCCTTGCCCTCAGTTGAGGTAGTTTCACCCCGGGATCGGTTGTCACCGATCAACTCCAGTCTCGGCAGTTGCCGACAGAGGGTTTTCATGCGCTCCAGTCTCGATTAAAGTCGATAGAGAGCCACATCCTGCCCCAGTCTCGACCACGTTGACAGTGGGCATCTCTCTGATTGATAGTCCATCAATACTTTGTCAGTCAAGGAATCCACACCGGGTATTCCTGAATAAGAAGCCGTCCAAATACTGCCGTGCAAAAATTGGATGTCCTCAGCTTTGCTATTCGGCTGCATGAAACCTCTGGCAAAGAGGGGCATCTGTAGACACCCAATTTTCACACCCACTTCAGGTACCGTCAACCGATAAACGGAACCAATTTTATGAAACACTTAGAACTGGAACCAATTTTCAATAAACAGGAACCCAGAATCATCTTTGGCTTGTGGGAGCCTTTTTGGCATATTAAAATATAACCCAGACTTTATAAAAAATTTCAAAAGGACCTTTTTGTAAATACTAAGAAAATAAGGGATGTTAGGAAAGAGTTGGTGACATGTGTCAACAAGGGGTTGGAATCGGCCCTTAAATGGCCGATCTCCTCCTAAAGGTCATACATGTCATCTATTTTAGTTGTTTTAAAAGAAAAAAGAAAATAAGAAAAAGTTGTTTTGAAAAAGTAGTTTTGGAAAAAGCTGTTTTGAAAAAAGAAAAGTAGTTTTAAAAAAGGCAAAAATTATTTTGGAAAAGTGTGTGACCCATGTCACCACATTAGTGGGACCGGCGCTTGAAGGCCGATCTCCCCTGTGTTGTGACATATGTCACACGTTTTTTAGGAGAGAAGAGAGAGTGGTTTTCCATTTTGGGCAGAGTTTGAAAAATATTTTTGTTTCTGAATAACTAAGTGACAAGTGTCACTATATGATTAGGGTCGGCCCTTGGAGGGCCGATTTCCCTATTTGGAAACACAAATTCTCTTCACTCAGGAGAGTTTTGGAAGAGGGGAGACACGCGTATGTATCTTCACGGACCTTTCTGAATATTCTCATTTTGTGGAGAGGGGAATGTGATTTCTTTTGTTTTTCTTTTCTCTCTCAAAACTCACTTAATCTATGTGAACATAGTCTACCCACTCCTTGCACAACACTTGGCCATTAAGAGAAGATATTTTTCTTCCTCTTCATCTCAATCGTCCAAATGTAATGGATCTAGTGGGTAAGTAGAGAAGAAACCCTAGGTTTTTTCCTTTAAAAGGAAAGTTACCCGAAAAGGAAATGCTCTTGGCTTGACTACACTCTCTTGGCCTCTCTGGTTTTCATTTACTCTCTCTGGTTTTCTCTGGTTCTCTGGTCTTCTTATTTTCTTCTGCTTCTATCTCTTTTCTCTCCTTACTTCCAAGTATTTAGGGTTCAATAAAAGATTAGTGAGGTAAGAGAGAAGATAAGGAGAGGTGAGGAGAGAGAGATGATTCTTCTTATCATCTTCTTACTTGCGTCACCATAATGGGATGAGTCCAAGGAGGTGACCTTATCTTCTTCTTTTAGAATTTGGAAATTCCAGTAACATCTTACTTATTTTTCTCATCTAAAGTTAATCATATAGAGCTTATTATGGATTTCTCTCTTATATTTGCTTAGTTGGATCAATTACAATTTCAGGTTAGTAAGCTTTCCTTCCTCTGTTAATTTTCTCTTTTGTAAAAAGATCCATGCTAGAAATCTAAATGTAATAATCTTGATTGCTATTTTTGGTATGAAATAGAATTTTGTATCCTTTCTTCGTTGAATATGTGAATATCTTGATTTTCAATATTGATGTGAAATAAAGTTTGATTTCCATTTCTAGTATGAAATAAAGTTCTTTGTTGAAGAGCTTATTACAATCTTGTTTTGCATCTTTATACATAATGAAATAAAAAAGTATGTTATAGTTTTCCATCTTTGTTTATAATGTAATCATGAGTAAGCTATAATTTTGTTTTCCATTTCTGTATATAATGAAATCATGAGTTAAAAAAGCATTAATTAGCTTGGTTCTATAAGGATCTTTTTTATGAAAAAGCATGTCAATATCTCTATAGCTTTTGTATGCATAAAGGAATGCCTATATTCATGAAAAGTCTTTTGTATATATATATGATGATGTGAGACCAGATAGTAAAGTGTGGGCCTATTTGTGTTGATATTATTAGAAAACATATTTTTGAAAATGCTTAGTGATTGAATCATATCAATAACTATAGATCTCATGTCTTGGATATAGCTGGCAAGGAATATGCTCACAGGAGTAAATTATGTGAAAATATTATCTTCTCATACGATAGTTGAGATATCTTTGTAGCCATACATGTCTTGCTCTAATCAATGTTTAAAATGCATATGGATGGTCATTAAGATGAATATTGTGATGATGATTTTGCATGTTTAGGTGTTTCATAGAAAGATAACAAAATATGCATGACTTTATGATGTATGAACCAAGAATGCCTTGATCTTTGTGGAAAGTATGTTAGACATGGCGTTATCTAACGTGAACGGTTTGGATCGTAGAAAATCTCTGCGGATTAACACAATCCAAATGTTCTTAGCTTACTTTGTCGCTTTGTTTAGTGCCCAAAATGTCAAATTCGATTTATCTTAGTGTTCTTCGCTCTCGATATGATGATATTACTATGTGGTGATTCATGAGATGATGAGATCGAGTTTCATGACGCTTAATTTATTTACTTTGTGTACCATGCTAGAAATCCATGAATGGTATGCATATATTTCTTGATTCTTGAATCCTCGAATGTGAAAGAACATGAATGGATGAGCATGACATTTGTTAGCTTTCTGTCATTTTATCTTAATTCCATCTTATTTTAGCTTAATTTGCGGCATTAATCCCTTTTAGGCAAGAGAAAAATGCAAATAAGCTTCTGTGCGGGTTCACGGGCCCACTTCCCCTATTGGGCTTTTCAAAGCCCAATCAGTGCCAAACCATAAAAATCCCTAAAACACACTTAAGTTGTGCTTAATCTAGGACTGCTTGCTTAGAGATAGATTACATTAGTCTTAGGGTTGTTTGTTGCTTTTTCGGGGTCGGTCTTTGAGGTCACTTACTTAAGTGAGGCTCATGATCCGATCCCAATTTTGGGTCAAAACCTCTTTTGAAAAAAATCAATCATTTCTCAAAGAAAAATCATTTCATTAGTCTAAGTCATGCATTTAGGGTCTTAGAATTCCTAAACAAAGACTAGGGTCCTTAGACCGTTTTTAGTCAACTTTTAGGACCATTCTCATGCATCCCTGCATATGCACACTAGACGTGTGTGGGTCACTATTTTTCGTCACGTGTGCAGCTACAAGTTGTAGACGCCAAATTTGCGCACACCCAAAAAAATACCCATTTTGGTCGTACCTCGATTTGCGTGCATAATTTAATAAAATTTGGTTTAATGTGACTAAGAAAGCTTCACTTCTCATCCAGAATTCGGCTCAAGGTCGGAATAAGAAGAGAACCAAATCTCGAGGAACCCCAAATCCGGGACGGAACCGGTTTAGTCGGGGAAACGTAGGAATCGGTTCTAATCCGAGGTTCCCCAAATTGATATTTCTTTGCTAGGAAATAAGGTTTTAAAAAAAATTAATTATTTAAAAAATAAATTGGGCCACCACACACATTGCATGTGTATGTCTCACATGCAGGGTGGCGTGGTGGACAATCCTTTTGGGTCTCTCCATGCCCCCCACGCCTGTTTTGGGGGAGGCTGTGTTGCAAACACAAGAAAGGGGAGAGAGGGAGAAGCCTGTCGGTGGTCGGCTAAGAGAGAGATGGGAGGAGATTGAAAAAGGGGGAGAGATTGACTGAAAAGGGGGGAGAGAGCTGTGAGGGTTTTTTTTGGAGAGGAGATTCAGACGTTGGGAGAGACAGAGAGAAGAGACTTGAGAGAGAATCAGATGGAGAGTGAGCTGATTTGAGGGGGGACTGGTCGAGAGAGAGAGCTTGACAGAGATGAAGAGAGAGTTGAGTTGGAGACTGGTCAGATAGAGAGAGCTGACCAGAGATGAAGGAGGAGGGGGTGGTTGACTAAAATAAAAAAAACAGAGGACGAACTGATCGGTGGGAAGAGAGATTAAGAGAAGGAGACGTTGGGAGAGAAAGAGAGGGAGACGACCGCTGCTGACGTTAGGGAGAAGAAGAAGTAGCAGCAGAAGCAGCCGAGAGAGAAGGGAGAAGAAAAGAAGAGAAAGAGAAAGGAAGAAAGGAAAGAAAGAAATGAGAGAATATGTGAGAGGTTGGAGAAGCTGGTGAGAGTTCAAGAGAGAGAGGGAGGTCAGATCGAAAAACAAATATGGCAGTGAGCTAGAAAGAAAAAAACTGAGAAAATGGGGGAGAATAAAGAGAGCAGATTGAGAGAGAGAAAGAAAGTGAAAGAAAGAGAGGAGAGACCAGGGAGATTGTAGAGAGCTGATCGAAGAGAGAAAGAAAAAAAAAGAGAGGAAAAAATAGAAAAACGTCTGCAACCAGACGTAGAGAAGAAGAAGAGAGGAAGAGAGAGAAAAAAAATAGTAAAAAGGAAAGAAAAAAAGAGAAAAGCAAAAAAATAGAAAAATTATTCTGGAAAAAAAAAGAAAACAAAAAAAAATGTTTTGATTATTTTATTTTTCCTTTCTTTTTCTCTAATGTGTTAATTGCAAAAAACAGTTTTGCGAAATCCTTAGAGTTTTGGTTCTCTCAACTTGGACGAGGAGTAGGGCCCACTTGTAGCCAACAACACACATCGGAACGTAAAGGAGTGAGGTCTCTTGCAATCGGGCCAATGGACTTGTGCTAACTAGGTGATAATCTCCGTCCATCTCTTGTTTTCTTCTATTTCTCAAAGCATGCAATCCATGTGATGATGGATGATAGAATTCATGGTGTAATGGTATCTTTGACGACGTAATGAAATGCATATGACCTTGAGGGTAAAAATGGTGTAAAATGCAATTTTTATGTTTATGCCATGCGATTTTAGTATGTAATATATGCATGATGCACGTAAAATTTACATGAGGTGATTCGTTACATGCATGCATGCATGCGACATGATGATTACGTGAACATGGGTCGAAATCTTTACCTTAAATGTTTTCCATAATAGATGTTCCATAAAATTAATGCGTGAATGAAATAAACAAGCATGTGATTTTTTTTTTACATATGGAGCATGGCACATCTTTTTCGATAAGAGTTAGTACCATCATTTTGTCATGTAAATAGCATAAGCATATCAAGGTAGAAATGACATGTGGGTGAAATCTTTCCATGCTTTGGTGCTCTTGTGATTGATATCATGCTTGTGACATCATTACTTTTGCAAGAACCATTTTGCTTAATAATCATTGCTTACACCGCATCTTTGTGCTTAAATTTTTGATATCATAAGTTGCGTTAATTTACTTGTCTGCTAATTTCAAGTAATTAGTGACTTGTATTAGTGTTTTAATTATTTTGCTAGTTTTAGATCAAAACACTCAATAAACTTCTAAATAAGTTATTTTGGGCCTGCGGGCCCATCCCTTCGTGGGGGGCCAATGGACCCTCCTTCCTTTCCCCCATTTCCAGCAATCGGGCTCTCTATCTATTTCTTTTCTTTTTTTGAGATCTGGGGTATCCGGGTCTCTTAGAGACCCCGACTAGTCCCTAGGGTGTGAGCAGACCTCCCTATTCACACACAACCGGTTAAAATCTTATTGTGGGAGTGGCCATCAGGAGGATCGATCACTCGACCTCCATTTTGTGAGGTGAGTGTCTTGACCACTTAGCCATCCTCCTCATGGTTAGGCTCTCTATCTGTTGCTATGAGCTTAAGGGCTTATTTCTCGGGCTTGGGCCTAAGGGCCTGCCTCCATGCCAGGCCCACAGGCCTAGATCCATTTTTGGCCCAAAACCTATCATCATCACTCGGGCCATATGAACCTATCCCCTTCCTTGTGGGTCCAAGGACCCACATCCACTCATGTCGGGCCCAAGGGCCTGATAACTTGCCAAACCCTAAAAACAAACAATAATAGAGATTAAGGTCCCTAGCTTAGTTCACCCTAGGGTTAGGCTTTGCGTGCTTCTAGCTTTAGGTTGCATTATCCTAGGATTGTGTATCATTTTCGAGGACGGGTAGGGTTTTATTCAATTTGAAATTCCTATTCTATCCTCACCTTTGTTTTACATGTTTCTTTTTCCAGATGCATCACATTTAGTTTAGGGTTCTTCATACATATAGAGTTTCGGTCATCCTAAGCCAGACTAGGAATCTTTAGATACTTTCGTGCGGTACTAGAGCATAGGATATGAATCATTCGCGTCCCATCGACGCTTGCATTTCTCGGGCACACGTGCAAGGTGTGATCCCATTTCATCTCAGGGCACGTCTTATATTGGACATGACCCCTCTTCCAGATTCACGCCTAAGAGCTGAATCTGCTCGTCGTCGTCTTTGAGATTCACGCCTATGGGCTGAATCTGCTTATCATCGTCTTTGTGACTCTCTGCTTTCGTCGTCTTTAAGAGTCTTTGCATTCGTCGTCGTTGAGATTCACGCCTACAGGATGAATCTGCTTACCATCATCTTTGAGATTCTCTGCTTTCGTCGTCTTGGAGATTCTCTACTATTGTCATCTTTGAGGTTCACGCCTAAGGGCTGAACTCGCCTACCGTCGTCTTCGGGACACTTTGCTTTCGTCATCTTTGAGAGTCCCAACATTCATCGTCTTTCAGATTCACGCCCAGTAGCGTCAATGAATTTGCTCATTGTCATCTTTCAGATTCACGCCTCGTAGCGTCCATGAATCTGCTTATCGTCTTCTTTCAGATTCACACCCAAGAGTGTCCATGAATCTGCCTTCGTCATCTTTCAGATTCACGCCCAGTAGCGTCAATGAATCTGCTCATCGTCATCTTTTAGATTCACGCCCCGTAGCATCAATGAATCTGCTTATCATCTTCTTTCAGACTCATGCTCAAGAGCATCCATAAATCTGCTTTCGTCGTCTTTCAGATTCACGCCCAAGAGCGTCCATGAATCTGCTATCGTCATCTTTCAGATTCACGCCTCATAGCGTCAATGAATCTACTTATCGTCTTCTTTCAGATTCACTCCTAAGAGCATCCATGAATCTGCTATCGTCATCTTTCAGATTCACGCCCAAGTGCGTCCATGAATCTGCTTTCGTTTTCTTTCAGATTCACGCCCAAGAGCGTCCATGAATCTGCTTTCGTCATCTTTGTTGGTGCGTGGATACAAAGTACGTCCACGTCACTAGCTTTTCGTCATCTTTGTTGGTGCGTGGATACAAAGTACGTCCACATCACTGGCTTTTTGTCGTCTTTGTCTGTGCGTGGATACAAAGTACATCCACGTCACTAGCTTTTTGTCGTCTTTGTTTGTGCGTGGATACAAAGTACGTCCACGTCACTTGCTTCTCGTCGTCTTTGTTTGTGCGTGGATACAAAGTACGTCCACGTCACTTGCTTCTCGTCATCTTTGGGCACATCCTATGTTGGATGTGATTCCTCAGTGTATGGTGCATACAACACCATATCACATGTTTGAGTGTACGTGTACACATTGCACATATCACACTCCTTGTTTGCGCGTGGATCCAAAGTACGTCCATGTCACTGTGCTCTTAGCACGCAGGCCTACTGATGGCATGCGTCGCTTCCTTTGCTGCATTCAGATAGATGGATGTATGCATCTTTTGCCCCAAAACTATTTGATCATGACACGTAGATTTAAGGGACTTACTTACTGTAGTGCAGTTGTTTTTCTGTATGTAGCATAACTTAGTATCGATCATATATTTTGAAAGGTCCATGTTTAATGTTTGTCGAATTTCGTGTCAAAGGTAAACTCAAGATGGTCAATGTAACTTGAGTTAGAGTCTAGTGAGTCTCGGTTCACTTCGGTTGAAAGAGAAGAAATCTACAAAGACTCCGAAGAACTCAACTCACCACCGGAAGACATCCTAGGATGGTAAGTGACTTAGAACACTAAGTACCATAGGTGGTTAGATTGCTAAGAGTGTTT
>MVGT01002519.1:103925-128701 GCA_002174775.1 Macleaya cordata
CCTATTAGAGATTTTTGTTGTACTCTTATCACCTTAGTAATTTTTTAATTAGGTGATTGTGTGATCCTTCACCATAGTCACATTGACATACGGTTAAATTCATTAACCGTAGGGTGAAATTAGACTTTCATATTTCCCTAAATGTCTTTAATCACGAAGTAGAGGCCGTCCTCACGGACGGGCAGTTGTTGGGTGCCTAACACCTTCCTAACCCGTACCTAGATCCCCTTATCCATTATCTTTGTACCGCAGACCATCTACTTTGGACTATCGCCATAGTTTTCTCGGAAAACTAGATTTAGGTCGATTTTCCGAAATCTCGGGTCCTGATTCCCATAAATCAGGTGGCGGCTCCTTACATATCACATTCATACCCCTTCTAAGGTGTGCGAATCCAACTTATGCATTTCCCACGCCCGCGTATCTCTCGAGCGTGGTGCGCGCCGGATTCCTGGCTCCACAGATTGGCGACTCCACTGGGGATTTAAGGGATCTAACTTATCATATACTTCTCGGGCTTGCACACACACACTGCACGCGCCCATTTATTTGCATTTGCATCTCATATTCTTTGTGATCCTATAGGAAACGAAACCCGTGGTTGCGATAGGTCTCGTCCCGACTGGGTGGTCATATGGGAATAACGACCGAAACTCCACACCCTTCGCCTTGTACTAACAACCAGTCTTCGGGTTGCGAGGTATATATTGCCGAGGTGATCCAAACCTTTACCCGAATGCAAAGTCTAGTTGAGCCATGCATGCATGTAGTAGCGGTAGATGTATCCCTAGGAGTAACCCAAAGGACTGCATTCATACCACACAATTTTCGAGGCATAAGTACGGTAGAGGTTTTTTTGTGTTACTAATCTCGCTGGTCAATGTGCATCTTGACTAGGTACTAAGTATTTGTCGTGGACTAGTGGAAGGTTATAGAGGCAGCCTGTGCTGCGGTGGATGAAAAAGAACATAAACACAAACCGTCAGTTAGAGGGGACCAGTTCACAAGGGACAAGTCAACAAAGTGGGAGAGTGTGGGCTAGGCCAACCAAGCGATTGACAAGAACTACACTTGAAATGGCAGATGGCAATGCGGTTACAGGCACTTCCGAGGCCGCAACTGCTCAATGTATGGATGAGATGATTAGGGCCAGTCTAGCCAGGGTCATAAAATAGGATCTGGGCATGTTCCTAGAAAAGATAGTAACCAAAAAGCTGGCATCACAGAACTCTCTGTTCGAGAAAACCGCTATACCCCCTGAAACTAGAAGCGTGGAAGAAGAGCGAGACTCCGCTCCCGACCAAAGAAGAGTTGAAAAAGGGAAGGCCCTGATGCAGGAGCCAGCAAAAAATGCTCCCAGGTTCACGATTGATGATTTGCCATGAAAGTCACAAGGCAAAGTACCCCAGGGAGATTTGACTCATTACCTGCCGTTTAGTCATGACAACGATCGGTATGATGAGTGGCGTCCAGAATATGGGAAGCAGCGGGATGCATTATATGAGGGGGTGATCAAGAGACTCCAATGCCTAGAAGGTTCCACCACCTACGACGTTAATTCCTGGTACCAGCCACCAGATGAGCAATTGCCACCTAAATTCAAATTCCCTGAGATGACTAAATATGACGGAACAGGGCCGCCGAAAGCTCACGTCTTGATGTACATGGGATGCATGAAGCCAATGGGGGTCAGCGACAATATGCTCGCACATAGAGTGGCTTATAGAGTTAGATCGATCGAAGTATCCCTCTTGGCCAATGCTGGCGGACGCCTTTATCAGACACTTCAACTATGGCGGGGATACTAGAGTCACCCGCAGGTAGCTAGAAGCCATGCAGCAAGGGCCTAATGAATCCTTCACCGATTACATCGCAAGATGGAGAAGGAAGGTCCGAGAAATGATCGATCGTCCCAGTGAAGAAGAACAAATAACAATTATTTGAAAAAATCTAAGGCCGAACTATCAGAGAATGATGAGCGTCGTGACTAAATCCAGGCTGGATAAGTTCATGCAAGCTGGGACCTAAGTAGAAGACACCCTCAAAGATGAGATGTCCTCTGAGCCAAAGGTGAAGAGGTTCGGGAAGGAACAGGTGAACTATATCTCTAATGGTCAAGGCCAGCAACGACCATTTCAGTTACATAGCAACCGATGAGGTTAACAGAATCAGCAATCACAAGGTTATCGGGTTGTTCATTGTAGCCAACGAAGGGATCACGGGTATGGATCGAATAAGCGTAAGAGAGAGTTCTCTAAACTGAATCATCCTATGAGTATACTTCTAGCAGGGTTGTTAGAAGCAGGGTTGGTGACTCGCAAGGAACCATTACCAGCGCCCGAAACTCCTCCTCTAGGGTATAATCCAAGTTAACATTGCGATTTCCACTAGGGGCCAGGTCACCTGACTGACAATTGTTGGGTACTTAGGCATGAAATACAAAACTTGTTGGACAGTGGGAAGATCTTTATGGAAGGGGTACAAGTGCCCGGGAAGCCTAACATCAACAGGAACCCGCTCACGAATCACCAAAATGACGGGAGAAGGAACGTAAACTATATTGGGACAGAGGAGTCTGAAGATCCCACGAAGCTGATTCGAAAGAGGGAATCTGCGGAAATCGCGACAGCCTACGGTACACCTCCAGTTACAACAAGTGTGCATCAAGTTGGTGAGTCTAGTCAGAGGCCTCTCACCCTCAATGAGCTTGCGACCAGGGGCAGGAAGCTAGAGTTAGAAAAGCTCTGGCCAGTTCAAACCAAAGAAACGACCTGAGCTCAAGAAGAAGAACGAGAGAATCAAGTTCCTGAAACCAGTCCAGTTATAACAGAGCAGAAAACCCCATTGTTCACAATCAACAAGATGACCCCTATTGGATTCAAGATACGGCCGAAAGGAAAGACTATCCGAATAGAGGATTTGTTAAGACCCCAGTCAATTTAACAGAAAGTCTTACCCCAAAAATTTAAGATCACACTTGGACAGACCCAATGAAAATGAGCAAAGAATCCGACGAGGAATGTCAGGAGGTTCAACATCAGACTAGGATAGGGAAAATTTATAAGCCAGCACACTTGAGAGTTGACAATCGAGCAGCAGCGGCCAGAGGTTCACTCTTCCAGGTTTTTTCAGAAAAGCCTAGGGAAGAAAAAGACAAGCTGATAGTGGACCAACTCGGGGAACAAAAGCCAACGTGTCTGCTAGTCCCTACCAGCTCTTCTCTTCTCTCTTCGATCTCCTCTCTCTTGAACCAGATGACCAGATGATGAGGGTCGAACCCCAAACCCAGATGATGAGATGATGAATTTTATATTTATAGGATTTTTTTTTTAGCAAGTTCTGGATCTTAGTTTAGGATTTTTTCAAGTTACTAGCTGAAGCAGAGAGAAGTGATCTTATGCTTGTACAACCGACTCATTCTTGGGGATTTGTCGAATTACAAGTTGTGTGAATTAATAATCAAATCCTTTGTTCGATCTGTTTTACTTCATTAAAAATTTCAGAGGTACACCTATTCTCTCTACCATAGGAACATTGGGAAGAAGTTAGTGATCAGGAAGGTGTTAGTTAATGTCCATTTGGAACTCAATCTGCTGAATCGATGAAAGAAACCATGGTTATTACGGTCCAATTGCACATAAATTAAGTTGTTTGAAAATAGGAAAAAGTAAGGAAAACCTAATTTTTACTTTGTTTGAACTAGAAATGAAAGGGCATCAAGGGAAATTGAATCACGGACTCACAATTAGGGCGAATTGAAGTGGGAAACATGAGGTTCTTATGCAATTTAATGCACAGATCTGGGCTCATAGAGAACACGGTGATTGTGGTGGTTTTGAAGAAAGCTACTAATATTATGCTGTAGAGTTTTTTTCTACTCCAAAATATGCAGGATGAAATTGGAAGTCCATATTGGCTTAATTTATGTGAATTCTGCGACTGGTGGATCTGGCAAGAAATTCATTAAACAATTGATGATAGAGTATGCTGATAGATGTTAGATAAAATGCTCAGTACAAATGTTATCTCATGAAATGTGATATTCTTTTGCATTTACATGTGAATCCAAGCAGTAGTGGATGTTTACAGTCCATTTTCAGTGAGAATACCAAGCATCAATAACTGTTTACCATATAAACATTTACTACAGTGAACATTTACCATTATAAACATTTTCCAACTTGAAACCTTTGTAGTGATACCAAGCAGGGCCTTCGTGGCGGCCATAAACTTGGTTGGTAAAATTTCTTTTAGTGGCGGCTTTTGTCCGTCGGTATTTTAATTGATCGACCACCATTTTGGTCGGTTTAAGTTGTGATTGACCAAAATATGAACCACTTTAGCAGCGGGCAGGACCCGACGCTAAAGGTAATTACATGTACCGGTGGCCTTTTTGACGTCGTTAACATATTAAAATATTTATAATGTTTTTAGTATTTAGCAGTCGAAAATTAAGGCTTAGGGAAAAATTATGAAAAAAACAAACACCCCTAAGTCTACACTACTACTTTATTTTCAATAGCAGCACAATTGATAAACCTGATTTTACTCTACCCAGTTGGAGATAAAAAAAGCACCAGGAAAAAAATTATCATAAGATAAAAAATTAAAATAACATAAATTTGGAGTATAGTCCATTATATAAGATTTTAATAATGCTAAGTATGCAATATTATCAAAATAAGTTTAGTCCAAAGATTGGTTAGTAGCACTTTTGAATTTTAGTGGACTAAATTCAGAAAATTGGAGTTTAGACTATTATATGGAAATTAATTTATTTTTAGTATTTGTTATATTCAAAATACGTGTTTAGTCTTAAAAAGTAGTTAGTAAAATATTACAATTTTAATTGGCAATTGGTGGCAACTGTGGCCCAAGTCAGAGGAACATCACAGTCGGCTGGAACCATCCAATCATCCCACTAGTGTTGGTGGACAATGGTTCAGGGGTAAACATTTGTACGCTGAAAATGGCTAGAATTATGGGCTTGAAAGATGAGGATATGGCACTCCAAGAGGGAACCATACGGAATGTAAAAGGATTCGATAATGGCAAGAAGACAGTAACAGGCGAGTTTACGACAATGATTCAAACAGGGTGGGTATGGACGGAAGTTCACTTTTTAGTCATGGACATTGATGCCAACTTCAATCTGTTACTGGGGCGCCCGTGGTTACATCAAAACAATGCCGTATCTTCAACAGTGCACCAGAAGGTGAAGTTCCCCCACAAAGGAAGGATTGTAGTCATTTTCAGTGATAAGGTTGAGATTCAGAGAAGAGCCGATCAAAAAGGCAAGAATGTCGCACTGGTAATAGAACTAGTCGGAGTCTTGCACAACTACTCTGAGGAAACGGTCAACTTCTTGCAAGCAGGGCCTCCTCTCAGGGAGAGAATCCCAAGTCGTTTCAACCATGGGAACCAGAGAGTAGCATACTTCTTGCGAAAGCAAAACTTCTTTCTAGGAATGTGTTTAGGAAGATACCAACAAGGCAGGACTCAACCTGTAGATAGTAAGACAGTGCTACTTGAAGGAACCTATGACCTGGGATATCATCCCACAGAAGAAGAAATTAGTCAGGATCAGATCGAGAAAAGAAGGAAAGCGCAAGCAAAGAATAGGGGCGAACCCTATGTACCGCCCGTAATTAACTGGTCGAGGCAGCCTAGGTACCCAGAATGGTTTGTGAAGAAGGGCCATCATACAGCAAAACCAGCCTTTCGAAAAAGACTAAACTGCTCTAAAAAAGAGACGGAGGTGAGAAAATTAGAAAAAAGGGAACTACCGGATGACACACTGTTGATAGGGATCAGCTAGCTATACATAGAATCCTGTCCCGAGCAGCAGAGTGCTCTGAGTGTTCACATGATCCCCGAGGACTCAGAGTTGGATGACACAGCAACCTCGAGCTTGAGAAGGATGACTGCCTAGGAGTACATAGCATCGAAGACCCAATGGGCAAATGCGAAAGAATATCGTGCAGCCTTCAAACCTCTGAGCAAGAAGAGGACAAGAGAAGAATACCGCAAATATCTCCCTCCCTACAAGAAGAGGATGACAGCAGTATAATTTTGAGCGCGCCTTCAGCCTATTCGAAAGGAAAAGATCACATCCAGCTCAGAGTGCCTTATCACACAGGTAACAGAAGCATCTCCTCAAACAATCAATAACTAGGCAGACATCGACCGCGAAAGGTCAAAAGGAGAATCACCTGAAAGCCTCGTAGGTACGCAATAGGTCTATATGATCTCTGAAGATATGGACCTCCAACCTCATCTCTTTGTCCATTCTGTTAGTGATAATCTTGCTGTCGATACTAACCTTATTGTAGGTAAGTATCCTGGTGCCACAACATCTGACACAAAAAAAAACAACCTGAATCAATTGGGAAAAGGGGCGTCCTCGTCTGAAGAGGAAGAAGTGTGGTCCCCAACAGATTTTGTTTCTACTTTGAGTTTTCCATTATTTTTAAAAAACCAAAAAAATCAAAATATTTTCAAAAACAACAAAATAATTGAAAATTCAAAAAACTAAAAAGATGTTTTGTGCATAAATGATTTTGAAGAAGATAGGTGACCTCGAAATTGGCAATAAATATGAGTATGAGCCCGAAGAAGACGACTGGGTCGCTATCCAGGAGGAAATGCCTGAGGAGATCTAAGAGTTGCTGGATCGACATGAAGACAGGTCACCGTCAACTGAGGAAGAATTGATAAACCTGCACTCTGAAGACCAACCACAGTTGGTGAAGATTGGTACCACCTTGTCTCCAGATGAACGGGAGGCTATGATGGAGTTGCTAAAGGAGTACAAAGATATCTTTGCTTGGTCATATAAGGACATTCTAGGACTAGATGCTGAAATGGTGGTTCACATGCTACCTACTTATCCTAATGCTAAACCAGTTAAACAAAAGCTCAGAAGATTGAGACCGGAATAGACAGTGAAGATCAAACAAGAAATCTCCAAGCAGCTGGATGCAAAGTTCCTGGTCCCTGTTACATATACAGATTGGTTAGCAAACATTGTGCCAGTACCCAAAAAGGATGGAAAAGTTCGAATGTATATTGATTACAATAACCTCAACAAGGCGAGTCTGAAAGATGACTTCCCATTACCACACATTTACATACTAGTCGACAATGCCGCTGGCCACGGTTTGTTGTCTTTTATGGATGGGTTTTCTGGATACAATCAGATCAAAATGGTAGAAGAGGACATGGCGAAGACATGGTTCATTACACCTTGGGGAGTATATTACTACAGAGTAATGTCGTTCGGACTTAAAAATGCTGGAGCTACTTACCAAAGGGCCATGACCACTCTCTTCCACGATATGATCCACAAGGAATTGGAGGTTTACGTGGACGACATGATTGCCAAATCGGAAAGAAGAGAGGAACACATCAAGGACTTGACCAAGCTCTTCAAGCATATAAGGAAATTCAAGCTGAGGCTCAACCCTAGTAAATGTGTATTCGAGGTTAAATCAGGGAGATTATTAGGATTCATCTTAAGCCACAAAGGTGTCAAAGTTGATCCAGCCAAAGTGAAGGCCATTGCAGATATGCCTCCACCTCGCAACGAAAAAGAGATTCGAGGGTTTCTAGAAAGGATTCAGTACATCAACAGATTCATAGCTCAACTCACGCCCATTTGTGAGCCCATCTTCAAATTTCTAAGAAAAGATGTTCACAAGAAATGGAATGAAGACTGCCAGAAGGCATTCGACATGATTAAAGATTATTTACTGAGCCCTCCCAGGAAAACCTTTGATCCTATACATCTCTATTACTGACACTGCAGTGGGAGCAGCTCTAGGGCAATATCATGAAGATAGCGGTAAAGAAAGATTCATTTACTACATCAGCAAGACTTTGTCCGGATATGAGATAAAATACACACCTTTAGAGAAGACTTGCTTCGCGTTGGTATGGGCCGCGTAAAGGCTCAGACATTACATGTTGTCACACTCAATCCAGCTGCTCGCACGGATAGATCTAATCAAATATTTGTTTGAGAAGCCAGCATTATCTAGGAGAACTGCTAGGTGGCAGCTGCTTTTATCAGAATTCGACATAGGTTATGTCACACAAAAGTCCATAAAAGGGAGAGCAGTAGCTGACCATCTTGCCGCCCATCCACTTCCAGATAAAACAATAGTGGTAACAGAGTTCCTTAATGAGTACATATTGTCAACAGAACCAGAAGAAGTAGAAGAAGCGACACCTTGGAGAATGTACTTTGATGGAGCCCATAATAAGATAGGCAGAAGAGTAGGGTCAATGCTTGTATCTTCTAAAGGAGTCAGAACACCTATCGCCATCAGATTGGGGTTTTCTTGTACAAACAACATAGCAGAGTATGAAGTTTGCATTGCTGGTTTGAAGGCAGCCCTTACCCTATCAGTCAAAAGATTAATGGTTTACGGAGATTCTCTCCTGATCATTAAGCAAGTTCAGGGTAAGTGGAAGCTGAAGAACGAACAGTTGGTGCCCTATCATGAGTACCTCTTAAAATTGGTCGACGAGTTTAATGAAGTCGAATTCCATCATGTATTCAGAAACAAAAACTACTGTGCAAACGCTTTAGCAGTGTTATCATCTTAGCTAACTATCCCGAAAGGAGCTACTGTTTGACCAATTGAGGTAATCCAAAGAGATGAACCCGCATACGGCTACCAAGCGCAAGAGTTCGAAGAAGAAGAGCTTAGCGAGCCTTGGTATGCAGACATTAAAAGGTTCTTGGAGACCCAAGAATATCCAGAAGGTGCAACCAGGAGAGATCGACGGTTTATTAGATCTTGGGCCTTAGGGTTTGCTCTATGTGGAAGTCATATATTTAAGAGATATTTTGATATACACTGCTAAGATGCGTAGAAGATAATGAGGGCAATTTCTTCTTAGACTTACCTGTGATAAAGGACTACAATTTCTGGATTAACGGCTAAGAAATTAAGGAGAAGAACAAAGAACTGAGAGAAATTAAAGATCAAGAGAGAAAGAGGAGACTACAATTGAGGGATACTTGGATGTCCAGAATGAGATTCTCAGCTCATCCAGTGAGATCTTTAAATAACAATCTAATCCCTATCTTCAAGGATAGTGGACCACGTACATAGGACTCAAACTACCACTACATCATACTTCCTAACTTGTAGGATACTAGAAACATCCAAATTAATAATCAACAACTATCTTCCTAGTGGAGAAAATCTCTCCTTATTTCTCGTACATGAAACAAAACAAACTTAAACAACCTAACCCATAACCTTAACATCTCTTCCACGCATGATAACACATCTTCCATGTATTACGTGCATATGCACGTATCAATCCTCCCGGGTTGGATAAACCTTGTCCGCAAGGTTGAAAGTAGGGTAGCGATGTACAAACTTGCTATAATTCATCCAAGTGGCATCACTATGTTCAGTGCCCTTCTATTGAACCAGTAACTTGCAAAAGTCACAGTGTCCCCTTCTTGTGATACAACCCTCCAAGATAGCCTCGGGATAAGGTTGTACCTCTAAGTTAGAATCAACGGCTGGAAGTTCATCTTGTGGCTAGATGAGCGATCCAAGATGTTTCTTGAGGTAACTCATGTGGAAGACAGGGTGTATTTTTGCTTCAGCAGGCAAATTCAGCCGATAAGCCACAGTACCAATGTTTTCAACGATTTGATAAGGCCCAAAAAATCGAGGATCGAGTTTAACTGCCCGTCGTAATGCAAGGGAGGTTTGTCGATAGGGTTGGAGCCGCAAAAATACCCAATCACCGACTGCAAATTGTTTATCAATGCTCTTTAAATTTGCATTCCTTTTCATCCGTGCTTGAGCCTGGGCCAAATTTTGTTTCAAAAGATAGAGAATGACCTGGTGATCTTGCAAAAGTTCATCAATGCTTGTACTTTAGAGAGCCCTGGTATATATGAAAGCAAAGTCGGAGGTTTCCGCCCATATACCACCTCGTATGGAGACATCTTGGTTAGTGAATGAACACTGGTGTTGTACCAGTATTCAGCCCATGAAATCCATTATACCCATCATTTTGGATGGTCCCCAGCAAAACATCTTAGATACGGTTCAAGTGTGCGATTAACTACCTCCGATTGGCCATCTGATTGGGGGTGATAACTTGAGCTCATGCATAGTTGAGTGTAATGAAGACGAAAAAGCTCTCTCCAAAAACGACTAGTAAATGTGGCATCTCGGTCACTAACAATAGTTTTTGGTACGCCATATAATTTAACAATGTTGTCGAAGAATGCTTGAGCAACAGAGATGGCAGTATATAGATGACTAAGTAGAATGAAATGGGCATATTTGGACAATCGGTCCACCACGACCAGTATAATAGACTTACCACGTGAAGGCGGAAGTCCCTCGATGAAGTCCATACTAATATCAGTCCACCCATGATCTGGAATGGGGAGAGGTTGGAGGAGGCTGGCAGGCTTAGTAATTTCAGTTTTGCATACTTGACAGACTTGGCATTCCCACACAAATTCACGTACCATTTGTCGCATTCCCATCCAGTAGAAAGAACCTCGTCTTATGATATCAGGAATGACCAAATGATGGCGAGGAATGCATGGCAGAGAGGACTCGCCGTATCAAAGGAGATGATGGGTTAAGTAGTACCCTTCCCTTAAATATCCAAACTCCATCATATAATTGATAATTGTGGGCCCCTTTTTGAGATGATTCCACCCGAGATTGAATATTATCATAATAAGCATCTCCTTTAATTTCATTTTTAAGTTCAACCCACCAATCAGAAGTTGCAAGAGAAATAGCAATGCACTGGAACTCACCTTGCCTTGATAATGCATCAGCAACCCAATTGTCTACACCTTTTTTATATTCTATTCGATAATCAAAACCAAAAATTGTTGGTAACCATCTTTGTTGACTAGGTGTAGTAATACGTTGCTCTAGTAGATATTTTAAACTTCTCTAATCAGTTTGCACAATGAAAGGACGACCCAATAGATATGGTCTCCATTTCTGGATTGCTTTAACAAGGGCAAGCATTTCTTTCTCATAAGTAGAGAGAATTAATTCACGCCCTTTTAAACTTGGCTGAAATATGCAATAGGTTGCTGGCCTTGCATAAGTACTGCTCCAATTCCAATGCCACATGCATCACATTCAACAACGAAATATTTAGAGAAAACAAGTAAACGTAACACAGGTGGTTGAGTCCATACCTGCTTTAATTTTGTGAAGGCAGTAGTAGCTTCAGAACCCCATTGGAATGCATCTTTTTTTAAAAGCATAGTGAGTGGAGCTGCCAATACACCATATCCCCGAATAAATTTTCGATAGTATCCCGTTAACCCAAGGAATCCTCGCAAGGCCTTTAAAGTTTTTGGGATAGGCCAATCAAGAATGCTCTCGATTTTGGCTGGGTCAACTGCCACACCTTGTTGATTAATAACATGACCCAAATAATTTATTTCTCGTACACTGAAACAACATTTTGACATTTTGGCGAACAGTGTATGCTGGCGGAAAGTGGTGAGAACAAGCTTGAGATGACGTAAGTGATCGTTCCAAGTGGTACTATAAACCAATATGTCATAAAAAAAAACGAGAACAAATTTATGTAGAAAGGGCCTGAAAATGTGATTCATCAATGAATGAAATGTAGAGGGTGCATTAGAGAGCCCAAAGGGCATTACCAAAAATTCGTAGTGGCCTTCATGCGTCCGAAATGCTGTTTTAGGAATGTCGGGTTCATATACGCAGACCTGGTGATAACCGTACCTAAGATCGAGCTTTGAAAAGAACTTTGCCTCTTGCAATTCATCTAACAACTCGTCTACTACTGGAATTGGGAACTTGTCCTTCACGGTAATGGCATTAAGTGACCGGTAGTCGACGCACATGCGCCAACTCCCATCTGATTTGCGAACCAACAAAATTGGAGATGAGTATAGGCTATTGCTTGCATGGATGATGCCTGTAGCCAACATTTCATTAATTAGTTTCTTAATTTCATTTTTTGATAATGGGGGTACCTGTAGGGCCGCACATTCACTGGGGTACTTGAGTTAATGAGTGGTATTTTATGATCTTGTGCGCGAGGTGGTGGGAGACCTTTTGGTTCAGCAAAAATAGGCGAAAACTCGTCCAAGATGCCTTGTATTGCAGGATTAATGGCTTCTTGGAGCTGTGCAGCTTGTAGAGATATCAGATGTAACATAAAGCCCTTACCAGACTGTGAAATTGTTTGCTGAAATTTTTTACTGTCCACTATGTCGACATGGTCTTGACCCATCGCTTGGAGCCGACAAAGCTTACCATCGAGGTTGAAAGCCATCTCTATAGCAGAGAAATCCCATGTAATGGGACCAAGAGTCCTTAACCATTGGGCGCCAAGAACAGCGTGGCAACCACCCAAAGGTAGAATAAAAAAATCAGCCGAGACAGAAACTCCCTGTAAGAATAACTTCACACCCAAACAACGTCCTTTGCTTTGCAAACATGACCCATTAGCCACCATCACTTGGAACTTACCACCTGCACTAATAGGGATGTGCAATCTAGAAACAACAGTAGGGTCCACAGAGTTATGGGTACTCCCAGAGTCAATTAAAATAGAAATTGACTTATTGTTTAAGGTACCAATTAAACGCATAGTTTGGGGTGTATTGGTACCCACAATGGCATGTAAGGAAATTTCTGGAGAATGCTCACCTTCATCCTCACCTTGGTGAAGGTCTTCTTCGCTGGGTGGTTCATGGTCGGGTTCCGGCCAACAACCCTCGAGCAGAAAAATTTTGGGATTCTTATAAGTATGACCAAAAAAATACTTCTCATCGCAATGATAGCATAACCCACGTTCTCGCCGGTCCTTCATATCGGATGCAGAAACTCGTTGGACAGGGGGAAGTGATGGTGGTGGTGGTCCCAATAAGTTGGGTTGAGTAGTAGAATGATAAGGTTGCGATGGTAGATGAGGTCGAGGTGATGGACGATAATTATATGAGCTTGCAACTAGCAACTTGGGTTGAGAACCTGTATTGAGGTGGCGCGGTAGTTGCTTGGTGGCCAAAAGCTGCTCCTCCTGAAGTCGTGCTAACCCCATAACAGTCAACATATCTCGTGGCTTGAACATTCGAACCCCTGGTTGGATTTCTTCACGAAGCCCACTGATGAAGCAACTAACTAGAAAATCCTCTAACAATCCGTTCACATGGTTAGATAACTGCTCAAATTCTTTTTGATAATCTGTAACTGAACCCACCTGTTTAAGCTTGGAGAGAGAGCCATCAGGATCTTCGAATATAGAGGGCCCAAAACGCTGCAACAATCCGGTGGTTAATACATCCCAACTAAAAGGTCCTCGTGCATTGTTCAGCCAACGATAAAATTGTAGAGCATCATCTTCAAAATGGAAGGAGGCGATAGACACCAATCTGCTTGTATCGATTCGGTGACTAAAAAAATAATTTTTCTGCATGATATATCCAACCATTTGGATCTATGCCCAGGAATTTTGGGAAATCAGTTTGCCACGCACGATCAGTAGGGAGCAGTGTGAGCTCCCCCATGGCATCTGGCTATAACGTGCTCAATGATGGTTAGTCTTTGAGAGGTCTTGATGCAATACCGACGGGCTCAAGCGCTGATAATTTTTGAAGGATTTCATTCAAGGTCTTATTAGTCTGCTCAGCTTGCTTCTCTTGTTTATCAATCTTGTCAGTCAAGGTCTTGACGTCCGAATCTAGGTTGGCAAGTCGTGTCCCTTCGGCCATGCTGGAAGAGATGAGGGCAATTTCCCCTTAGACTTACCCGTGATAAAGGACTACAATTTCTAGATTAACGGCTAAGAAATTAAGGAGAAGAACAAAGAACTGAGAGTAATTAGAGATCAAGAGAGAGAAAGAGGAGACTACAGTTGAGGGATACTTGGACGTCTGGAATGAGATTCTCAGCTCATCCAGTGAGATCTTTAAATAACAATCTAATCCCTATCTTCAAGGATAGTGGACCACGTACATAGGACTCAAACTACCACTACATCATACTTCTTAACTTGTAGGATACTGGAAACATCCAAATTAATAATCAATAACTATCTTCCTAGTGGAGAGAATCTCTCCTTATTTCTCGTACATGAAACAAAACAAACTTAAACAGCCTAAACCATAACCTTAACATCTCTTCCACGTATGATAACACATCTTCTATGTATTACGTGCATATGCACGTATCACAAAGATGAAGCACTAAACATTCTGGAAGAAGTCCATACTGGAGTATGTGGTCCACACATGAGTAGTTGAATGTTGGCTAAAAAGATCCGCAGGTATGGGTACTGCTGGCGAACAATGGATATTGACTGTAAAAAGTTCTTTAGAAAATGTCATGAATGCCAGATACACGGAGATCTGATCCATGTTCCCCTGGTAAACCTAATCTGTCTGACGTTGCCTTGGCCTTTTTCAACATAGGGGATCGATGTGATAGGCAAGATACGCCCATCTTCATCAAGTGGACATGACCACATCATCGTCGCAATCGACTATTTTACAAAATGGGTAGAAGCGATCTCGTATAAGAGTATCAAGTCGGCTCCCACCGCGAAGTTCATCCAAAATCACATCATCTGCTGATATGGAGTGCCTCACGAAATCATCTCAGATAATGGTCCAAACTTCATCGGTTCTGAGGTACGCCATTTGTTTAACAAATATAGGATCCAGTACCACAACTCGTCACCTCACAGGCCACAAACTAATGTTTCGGTAGAGGCTACCAACAAAACATTAGTCAAGATCCTAAAAAAGATGACTGTGACTTATAAGGACTGGAGCGACAAGTTGCCCTATGCGTTATGGGCCTATCGTACCTCAATTCGAATGCCAACAGGGGCGACACCATTCTCTCTTGTATACAGAATGGAGGTCGTGCTTCCAATCGAAATGGAAATTCCAACTCTCAGAGTTCTAATGGAAGGAACCGAGGATGAAGCCGATTAGATCCAGTCCAGGGTAGACGCTTTGAACTACATTCATGAGAAAAAGATGGACGCAGCATGTCATGCACAATCTTACCAACAAAGGATAGCTCGTCGCTTTAACAAGAAAGTCCGACCAAGAAACTTGAGCATAGAAGACCTTATGCTCAAAGAAATCAGGCCCGTAGATCATTCTGACGCAAGGGGCAAATTCATACCCAATTAGGAAGGTCCCTACATCATTAAAAACATCCTTCCAGGGATGGCTATCCGATTGGCAGATCTTGATGGGATTGAACATCATAGGCCTACAAATATGGACCAACTGAAGAAGTACTACGCTTGAGGTGACCACTCGACTCTTAGACTAGGGGCAAGTGAAGCCGACAGAGGTCCAAAAATGAGGCATTTCTTTCGCCGATATCCAAATTTCCAAAAGAACCTAGTTGAAACTTCATTTCCGCTAGAAAATGAGTTTGAGCCTAAGCGTTTCCTTTATACATAGCAAATAATCCCCTCTCTAAATCGGAGATATTTTATCTTCTCGTTTGTACATGTGTTTCCGCCCTAGGGCCAACAATATCCAAAAATCCAAACAAATCAAATATCAAAAAACCCAAAAAAAAAATAGAAAACCCAAAAGGATCCAAAAATCCAAATAATTCAAAAATATCGAAAAAATTGAAAAACCAAAAATCCAAAAAATAAAAAATCCAAAAGCAAGCAATAAAATGCTCACAAGCCCTAAGTTAAGTAAGGGGCAGTAGTAAAAAGAGGGGAAACCTTGTCAGACTCATCAATTTTTCGAGCCTTTATCCTTTCTTTCTAACCGACCTAAGCCACGCTACAGCCTAGAAGACCTCATGGACCCTGTGAGCGAAATGAGTCTTTGGTCAACGGGAAGGGTGGTGGACCTCCAAAAAATGAAGAAGAGAAAAAATTCAAGAATAGAATTTATAGTCTGAAAAATAAAGACTTGAGAAAATTTGCGCATTTGTGAGCTTTGAAGTGCAACACCCTCAGAGTCAGAGCACTAGTCGGCAGACACAACTAAAAGAGTAAGCTACAACACGGGTAAACGTGCAGACAGCCTTAATCCAGAAGAAGTACGACTTCCTAATGGTAACGATATCAGCGTTGAACTCAAGTCTCCGGATAGGTTGGTACCCGTCGGATCCAACGGGCGAAGTCAGAGGATAAAGGGTGAAGCAATACAAGGTCAACCAAAGAAAGTGGCGACATGTCGACGTGACTCTTGCTATTCGGGCGAGTATTCATAATCGTATCTAAGCTAAGGGGTCTAATTGCCCTGTTTCTGCACTTTTTCAAAAAAAAAAAAAAAAAACCTTGTCCTTCGGGGAGCCTATGAGGATAAATCTAGGACGCTAGGGGTATACTTTGCATGGCTCTGGTTTAGCGTCTGAAGCAAAAATCCCCAAAGGATAAGAGGGGTTTACAAAATATCGCGCGTCTGTCGTATCGGCTTCAAAAATGATTTTCAAAAGACGTGTATGTTTTGTTTTTAAAACCTTGTCTGGCAGGAAGCCTATGAGGAAGAATCTAGGATGCTAGGGGCATGTTTTACATGACTCTAGTTTAGGCATCTGAGGCAAATTTCCCAAAAGACAAGCGCATTTTTTTTGAAAAAAACGCATGAAGGGTCACAATAGTTGGCATGTGGAAGTCGTCTGCTTTGGCGCAATTGATGGGTTTATCGAACACTAATCGATGAATTAACTGCACAGGTGCACATAATCCAAACTCACTCTATTTATTTCATATTATCTATGCGGCAATTAACAAGTTTTGCAGGGATAGCACCAAAACCCTCTAAAAAGAACAGATCGGGGTAAAAGGAAAAAGCCTACAACTAATGGAGCTCCTTTGTTTTCATTTCCAGGCATACAAGGAAGCCTCGATCAATCCTCCTCATCTCCTCCACGTTCGTCAGCAGTATCCTAGGCAGGTGCTAAAGTAAGGAAGGAAGTAGGCCATGGACGGTATCCCTCCACACGTATGGGATTCTCCACTAGAAAGAATTGTGGCTCAATCAAAGGTCACAGATGCCAAGAGCGGGTAGTGGCAATGATGATACGAGAAGTGACAGGAGCGAATAAAGGACCATCAGAAGAAATGCCAAGGATTTTGCTAAACTCCTCGATCGTGGGACACATGTCGCAGAAACCAAAATGGAAAATATGAAGATCACGGACCCAACAGGTGGCTGCTGCCCTCAAGAGGTCCATGTCTAAATAGAACCCCACAAGGCTAGAAATAAGTCCGAGGCGGTGAGCTCGGATGAATGAATTTTTGAAGTCATCGAGATTGTGCACCTAAGCATGGAAAGCCTCCATTTTCTCAAGAAAATAGTAGAAGAGGGAAGAACAAGATAAGAAAGAGAGCCTACCTCCACTACCCCCATTAATGATGAAGTGGTGTCAAAGAAACTAAAGGCACATATGAGCATATGAGGATTGTTTTCTCTTGAGGAAAAGTGAGGGGAAGAGTGCACACAGAAAAGGGTGCAAGAACGTATTCAATGGGAGAAATGATACAGCCAAATCATATCTCAGTTTCCAATCAGTCAAACAAGATCAAGGAAAGAAGATGAAGTGTTGATATAATTGAGTGGTGTAAAATCCCTAGCATGACGCACAAGTCCCTCGGCGACGATCAAGCAAGAGATCTCCCCTCGCCATCTGGGTAAATTAAAAATTGCTAAAATGGATCTTTCAAAAGGAAAAATGATCTGGTTTTCGAAACCATCTTTCAAGCCTTACATAACCCGGCAAAATGCCAAAGAATTGCGGACCACTCCTCACCATGGCAAAGTTGGCAGGAGCATGCAGGTCCAGCGACTGTCTGACCAAGGACAACAGTACAACATAAATCTATACACAATCGTAAGGGTCGAACTAGCTCGGAAGCCGACCGGTGAAATTCATGCCCAACTTCGGCTGACTACGAACGGTTAGCTGAATTCACAACCTAGATCATTGGACCTTTATGTTTGACCATTTCATCAGTGCGTGAAAATCTGGCATCGTCGGCGTCATCATTCGACCGCAACCGTTCTCTGGCGAGGAGGGGCATCTGTAGACGCAAAATTTCCGCACACCCAGAAAATACCCATTTTGGCTGCACCTCGATTTGCGTGTATAATTTAATAAAATTTGGTTTAATGTGACTAAGCAGGCTTTACTCCTTATCCAGAATTCGGCTCAAGGTTGGAACAAGAAGGGAACCAAATCTCGAAGAACCCCAAATCTGGAACGGAACCGGTTCAGTCGAGGAACCGTAGGAATTGGTTCTAATCCCAGGTTTCCCCAAATTGATATTTCTTTGCTAGGAAATGAGGTTTTAAAAAAAATTAATTATTTAAAAAATAAATTAGGCCACCACGCACATTGTATGTGCATGTCTCACATGTAGGGTGGCGTGGTGGATAACCCTGTTGGGTCTCCCCATGCCCCCCACGCCTGTTTTGGGGGAGGGTGTGTTGCAAACACAAGATAGGGGAGAGAGGGAGAAGCCTGTCGGCGGTCGGCTAAGAGAGAGATGGGAGGAGATTGAAAAAGGGGGAGAGATTGACTGAAAAGGCGGGAGAGACCCGTGAGGGTTTTTTTTTGGAGAGGGAGATTCAGATGTGGGGAGAGACAGAGAGAAGAGAATTGAGAGAGAATCAGAGGGAGAGTGAGCTGATTTGAGGGGGACTGGTCGAGAGAGAGAGCTTGACAGAGATGAAGAGAGAGTTGAGCTAAAAACTGGTGAGATTGAGAGAGCTGACCGGAGATGAAGGAGGAGGGGGTGGTTGACTGAAATAAAAAGAAAAAAAACAGAGGACGAACTGATCGGTGGGAAAAGAGATTGAGAGAAGGAGACGTTGGGAGAGAGAGAGGGAGGCAACCGCTGCTGATGTTGGGGAGAAGAAAAAGTAGCAGCAGAACCAGCCGAGAGAGAAGGGAGAAGAAATGAAGAGAAAGAGAAAGGAAGAAGGGAAAGAAAGAAATGAGAGAATATGTGCGAGGTTGGAGAAGCCGATGAGAGTTCGAGAGAGAGAGAATGAGGTCAGATCGAAAAAAAATAGCAGTGAGCTAGAAAGAAAAAAAAATAAAGAAAATAGGGGAGAATAAAGAGAGCAGATTGAGAGAGAGAAAGAAAGGGAAAGAAAAGGAGGAGAGACCATGGAGATTGCAGAGAGCTGATCGAAGAGAGAAAGAAAAAAAAAGATAGGACAAAATAAAAAAATGTTTGCAACTAGACGTGGAGAAGAAGAAGAGAGGAAGAGAGAGAAAAAAATAGTAAAAAGGAAAGAAAAAAAGAGAAAAACAAAAAAATAGAAAAAATATTTTGGCAAAAAAAAGAAAACAAAAAAAAATGTTTTGATTATTTTATTTTTCCTTTCTTTTTCTCTAATGTGTTAATTGCAAAAAACAGTTTTGCGAAATCCTTAGAGTTTTGGTTCTCTCAACTTGGACGAGGAGTAGGGCCCACTTGTAGCCAACACCACACATCGGAACGTAAAGGAGTGAGGTCTCTTGCAATCGGGCCAATGGACTTGTGCTAACTAGGTGATAATCTCCGTCCATCTCTTGTTTTCTTCTATTTCTCAAAGCATGCAATCCATGTGATGATGGATGATAGAATTCATGGTGTAATGGTATCTTTGACGACGTAATGAAATGCATATGACCTTGAGGGTAAAAATGGTGTAAAATGCAATTTTTATGTTTATGCCATGCGATTTTAGTATGTAATATATGCATGATGCACGTAAAATTTACATGAGGTGATTCGTTACATGCATGCATGCATGCGACATGATGATTACGTGAACATGGGTGGAAATCTTTACCTTAAATGTTTTCCCTAATAGATGTTCCATAAAATTGATGCATGACTGAAATAAACAAGCATGTGATTTCTTTTTTTATTTTTATATATTGAGCATGGCACATCTTTTTCGATAAGAGTTAGTACCATCATTTTGTCATGTAAATAGCATAAGCATATCACGGGTAGAAATGACATGTGGGTGAAATCTTTCCATGCTTTGGTGCTCTTGTGATCGATATCATGCTTATGACATCATTACTTTCGCAAGAACCATTTTGCTTAATAATCATTGCTTGCACCCCATCTTTGTGTTTAAAGTTTTGATATCATAAGTTGCATTAATTTACTTATCTGGTGATTTCAAGTAATTAGTGGCTTGTATTAGTGTTTTAATTATTTTGCTAGTTTTAGATCAAAACACACAATAAACCTCTAAATAAGCTATTTTGGGCCTGCAGGCCCATCCCTTCATGGTGGGCCCATGGGCCCTCTTTCTTTTCCCCCGTTTCCAGCCATCGGGCTCTCTATCTGTTTTTTTTTTAGATCTAGGGTATCCTGGTCTCTTAGAGACCCCAGACTAGTCCCTAGGGTGTGAGCAGACCTCCTATCGATCACTCGACCTCCATTTTGTAAGGTGAGTGTCTTGACCACTTAGCCATCCTCCTGATGGTTAGGCTCTTTATCTGTTGCTATGAGCTTAAGGGCTCATTTCTCGGGCATGGTCCTAAGGGCCTGCCTCCATGCCAGGCCCACGGTCCTAGATCCATTTTTCCAAGGCCCAATACCCATCATTATCACTCGGGCAATAGGAGCCCATCCCCTTCCTTGCGGGTCCAAGGACCCACATCCACTCATGTCGGGCCCAAGGGCCTGATAACTTGTCAAACCTGAAAAGCAAACAATAATAGAGATTAAGGTCTCTAGCTTAGTTCACCCTAGGGTTAGGCTTTGCGTGCTTGTAGCTTTAGGTTGCATTAGCCTAGGATCGTGTATCATTTTCGAGGACGGGTAAGGTTTCATTCGATGTGAAATTCCTATTCTATCTCCACCTTTATTTTACATGTTTCTTTTTCCAGATGCATCACATTTAGTTTAGGGTTCTTCATACATATAGAGTCAGGGTCATCCTAAGCCAGACTAGGAATCTTTAGATACTTTCATGCGGTACTAGAGCATAGGACATGCATCATTCGTGTCCCATCGACGCTTGTATTTCTCGGGCACACGTGCAAGGTGTGATCCCATTTCATCTCTGGGCACGTCTTATGTTGGATATGACCCCTCTTTGAGATTCATGCCTAAGGGCTGAATCTGCTCGTCGTCGTCTTTGAGATTCACGCCTACGGGCTGAATCCGCTTATCATCATCTTTGTGACTCTCTGCTTTCGTTGTCTTTGAGACTCTCTGCATTCGTAGTCGTTGAGATTCATGCCTACAGGATGAATCTGCTTACCATCATCTTTGAGATTCTCCGCTTTCATCATCTTGGAGATTCTCTACTATCGTCGTCTTTGAGGTTCATGCCTAAGGGCTGAACCTGCCTACCGTCGTCTTTGGGACACTCTGCTTTCATCGTCTTTGAGAGTCCCAACATTCGTCGTCTTTCAGATTTATGCCCAAGAGCGTCTGTGAATCTGTCTTTGAGATTCTCTGCTTTCGTCGTCTTGGAGATTCTCTACTATCGTCGTCTTTGAGGTCCACGCCTAAGGGCTGGACCTGCCTACCGTCATCTTCGGGACACTCTGCTTTCGTCGTCTTTGAGAGTCCTAACATTCGTCGTCTTTCAGATTCACGCCCAGCAGCGTCAACGAATCTGCTCATCGTCATCTTTCAGATTCACGTCCCGTAGCGCAATGAATCTACTTATCGTCTTCTTTCAGATTCACGCCCAAGAGCGTCCATGAATCTGCCTTCGTCATCTTTCAGATTCACGACCTGTAGCATCAATGAATCTACTTATTGTTATCTTTTAGATTCACGCCCCGTAGCGTCAATGAATCTGCTTAACGTCTTCTTTCATATTCACGCCCTAGAGCGTCCATGAATCTGCCTTCGTCATCTTTCAGATTCACGCCCAGTAGCGTCAATAAATCTGCTGATCGTCATCTTTCAGATTCACACCCCGTAACATCAATGAATCTACTTATCGTCTTCTTTCGGATTCACGGCCAAGAGAGTCCATGAATCTGCTTTCGTCGTCTTTCAGATTCATGCCCAAGAGCATCAATGAATCTGCTATCGTCATCTTTCAGATTCACACCTCGTAGCGTCAATGAATCTGCTTATCGTCTTCTTTCAGATTCACGCCTAAGAGCGTGCATGAATCTGCTATTGTCATCTTTTAGATTCGCTGTTCAATGTTCTATCTCACCCCAAGCATAACAAGGTTCTTTAGTCACACGCCTATTGCCCCTTCAGCTCTTAATGCTTCGGGCTGTGCAGGAACTACCACACTGGTGTTCTTCTGTTCAGTTTTCTGTCTCTTTCAGTTACTCCAGTTGTCATGGTTCCTGCCTTAATGTCCATGACCAATCTCTGGTCGCGTTTATCAGTTGTCTTGGTCTCAGCTTTCTCACTCCTCTTCCGGCGTGCCTCTTGGATTTCCTGATCATGAAGTCGTGCACACTCCATAACTTTTGCAGAAGTATCGAAGCTAGGCTGTTCGATAATGTGCCTAGAGGTCTGTCGATTCAATCTCCTCAGAAACTTCTGTATCTTACTCTGCTCAGTCGGAATAAGACCCGGTGCATACAATGCTAGTCTGGAGAACTTTCTCTAATAATCTACCACTGTCTGGTCATCTTTCTGTCTCAACTCTTGGAAATCCTTCTCAATCGCCATTCGTGCACTTTGAGAAAAGTATTGGTCAAAGAACATCACTTGAAACTGCTGCCAAGTTAGGGTGGTAGTATCCAGATCCTGAGAACGAGACTCCCACCAATCCAAAGCATCGTCAACTGTAATGACCCAAAATAATTTAGTTGACCGGTCAATGTCAAGTCGAGTTTAGTCCAACGCTTTGACTATGAAACTAATTAATTATTAAAATAATTAAGCTTAGTGTTAAAATAATTAAACTTGAAATTAAATAAATGAGTTTTTGATCGGAGAGTAATTTGAAGAATCGAACCATACGAATGGATAGATCTCGAAAAGTTATTGAATTTCGACTACTCACATGCAAAAATTGGACACGGAATGAGGCCGATATGATGCCCGAAACACGATTTTGACCAAGATCGAATGCAAACCACGATTTTGACCAATTTTTTTAGATATGTACAATATATACGTGTATATAATGTATTAAAAAGTTTCCTCGTAAACTTATCCATTGTAAACAGATTTTTTTTGTGTGTATACACATAATTTATGTGTATGTCCATATACCAAAGAGTTTTTCTTTATAACTTATCCTTTAATAAGTTTAATTAAAACTTTTTTTTATTTCCACCGTATGAATTTGGTAAAAATAAAAGTAGAGATAGAGAGAGATATATAAAGGGAAAAAGAAAGAAAGAAGAAGAGGAAGAAGAAGGAGAAGAAGAAGGAGAAGAAAGGAAGGGAGAAAGAAAGAAAGGAAGGAAGAGAGAGAGAGAGAGAGAGAGAGAAGAAGAAAGAAGAAGGAAGAAGGAGAAGAAGAAAGAGAGAGAAAGTGGAAGAAGATGAAGATGAAGATGAAGACCATCCTTCATCCTAGCCAAAAATTGGTGACTTGGAGGTAAAATTGACAATCCCAAACCCTCAATTTATTATTCCTTTTGCTGAATTTGCTGGAGTGGGTTTGAGTTAGATTACTGATTCTAAGTTGAATAGGGTCTAAAGAGGAAATTAATGATTTTCTTAGAAAGAGTCCAAATTAGAGTTTTTATTTTCAGAGCTAATTGTTGTTAATTAATTTAGTTGAAAATTGATTTTTAGATATTCAATTTACCAAATTTGAGGAATTAGGGTTCATGCTAATTTTACTTAATTGAATAGCATTTTAAAACCCTCAATTTATTATTCTTTTTGCTGAAATTGATTTGAGTAAATTTGAATTAGTGAAATTCTCCTTATTTTGATAGATTACTAATTAGGTGTTCTAGGTAATAGATAATAGAATAGTTGATTTCTTAGAGATAGATTCAACAAGAGTTGTACAACTAGGTAGTTATGTAGTTGATTACAATAGTTTAAAGTCATTATAATTCAGATTATTTGGGTTGTGATTTTGAGGAACTTAGGTCCAACCCTTTTTCTAGAAATTAATGAATTTTGAAAACCCCTTATTTTGAAGTTCATCAATATTGAGATTTTAAGAGTAGATTTTATTAAAATGGATTTCTAATACCCTTATGTTATAAGGTGTTTGATACAAATTAAAGAGTTTTGAGTTGAAAGAGGATATTTGGAGTAATTTGGGTTTGGAATCCTAAAGCCCTTATTTGATTTGATAAGGTATTTTCACGGATTAAGGGTTTTGTAGGTGTTTAGAGAGAATGATTAAAGGTATTTGGACCTTGTAGAGGCTGTTTAGATTAGAATTTAGACTACCAAACTATTTTGTATGAATTAATGAGAACAACAAGGATTTCTGAAAGTGAATTGAATATGTTATTTACTGTTGGGAGTTTATACTAGGACCAATTATTGGAGGTGAACAACGCAGTAAAGAGCTAGCCTTGCGGGATTTGAGGGAGGAATTTTTTAAATACTTTCTTGTAGCCATTAAAGTACTTTCAATGCTTTTGATAGGGTTTAGATTTATAAATTAAATGTAATTATTTTGCAAAGCATGCATGATTTATTTGTGATGTCCTATTGATGTGAAAATGATTCTCCAAAAATATAGTTTTACATAGTGATGTAAAATAATAATAGTTATTTTTAAAATAACTAGATTCTAATAATTATATATATAAATGAGTTATATACATATATCAGTATATGGATGATTCTTTTCTTACTTATAGTTAAATAAACTATATTTT
>MVGT01002519.1:145977-187399 GCA_002174775.1 Macleaya cordata
CTAGAAATTAATGAATTTTGAAAACCCCTTATTTTGGAGTTCATCAATATTGAGATTTTAAGAGTAGATTTTATTAAAATGGATTTCTAATACCCTTATGTTATAAGGTGTTTGATACAAATTAAAGAGTTTTGAGTTGAAAGAGGATATTTGGAGTAATTTGGGTTTGGAATCCTAAAGCCCTTATTTGATTTGATAAGGTATTTTCACGGATTAAGGGTTTTGTAGGTGTTTAGAGAGAATGATTAAAGGTATTTGGACCTTGTAGAGGCTGTTTAGATTAGAATTTAGACTACCAAACTATTTTGTATGAATTAATGAGAACAACAAGGATTTCTGAAAGTGAATTGAATATGTTATTTACTGTTGGGAGTTTATACTAGGACCAATTATTGGAGGTGAACAACGCAGTAAAGAGCTAGCCTTGCGGGATTTGAGGGAGGAATTTTTTAAATACTTTCTTGTAGCCATTAAAGTACTTTCAATGCTTTTGATAGGGTTTAGATTTATAAATTAAATGTAATTATTTTGCAAAGCATGCATGATTTATTTGTGATGTCCTATTGATGTGAAAATGATTCTCCAAAAATATAGTTTTACATAGTGATGTAAAATAATAATAGTTATTTTTAAAATAACTAGATTCTAATAATTATATATATAAATGAGTTATATACATATATCAGTATATGGATGATTCTTTTCTTACTTATAGTTAAATAAACTATATTTTTGAAAGAATCGAGATTTAATCGTTATCGAGCTTTAGGAATGGGTATATTTCTAGAACCAAATGGATTTTCGGGTTCTTATAAAATATATATATTTTACTTCCTTCCAGCTGTTGGGAGAAGTAGTTGTTTTGAGATGATGTGTGGGATGGGGGTTCCCAGTTGTTGGGTATGTGTTGGTGATTCCCTAGGTACGGGCTTTCCCTCGGAATATATACTATATATGTTATGATGGGCTTTCCCCCGGCTATGATTATTACCAGCTTTCCCCGGATTATATTACGGGCTTTCCCCCGATTGCCCAGCTTTCTCCGGATTATATTACCGGCTTTCCCCAGAATAATATTAGATGGGAGATCACAACATATGCATGGTTGTTAGTTTTGATAGGAAAAATTATTTTCTACTACTAAAACTTATACTATTATATTATGTATCTTTTGGTGATCCGAATATGGATTTGTAATGCCTACACGAGCAAATCATTGAAGTTTTCCTAAAAATAATGATTTGTTCCGTATTTTCATTATGTTTTCCTGTCTCATGACAGGAATGAGACTCTCATGATATAGGAAAACTATTGAAATCTATATTATTCTATTTATCTTTTTGGAAAGCCTTGTTTGGATAGGTACGTGTATGATTCTAGAAATGTCGAGGTTATATGCTGCCTAGATTAGGCAAAGACTTGAGGAGCGTAGCAACTCCTAGATTATTTTAATGATCATTAATATGTCTGCACGAGTCAAACGGCTGACCACCACGATAACGGCTACATCGGTAGATTATGGTCAAGGGTCCACCTGAACCCAAATCATGAGCCAGCGTGCTTCTCACACCAACCGATAAATCAGTCGCTCGATCGGAAATCAGGAACTAATGATGGGGTTCCACATCGGTTAAGTTGGAACATGATTTTGCTCACTGACTAGGAGCTGAAACATCTAGTCGTGGCCTCTTCACTCTAAGATGATTACACTACGCAGTATTATGATGGTGAGATGTTGTTAGTTTATCTATACTTGTATGAGTAAGTGAATGGTTATCGGTTTATGCTGTAGTAAAGGTACCAATGGTTTTACATTGCTGTATTATGATTTCTTGGTTTTCTTTAAAACCTGCATTGTCTTAAATTCATATTAGTGACTACCTGTTAGTATTATAAGTTCTCACTGGACTTTTTGCTCAGGAAATCGAGGAGACAGTGGATGATTGGATGTTAAGTAATTTGAGGAGGCAGGTATAGGGAGAGTATCCACCTTAGGTTTATTATACTTAAGTGCTGTTATTATTCAGTTATGATACAGTTATTTTCCTTGCTTTGTATATATATTCTTTTGAATTATATAATGTAAAACAAGCACACTTATGTATATTTAGTATCACTTAACAAATCTTATATATGTATTATTTTATCAAACGAGCGATCGTTTTGGAATTATGGTTTGGATCCAGCCTAGTGGATGAATAGGTATTCTATATTGAAGAATATGGATGATTGGATATGATGAGATAATATGGATGAATAGAATTGATATAGAAATGCTATTTATGGATAAATCATCTCTTATACAGGTTTATGATAGATTTCAGACCCTGAAAATACAGGGGAAACTCTAGCGAATTTTCCGTTGGGCCTAACCATTTTTAGAGGTGATTAAAGTTCTGACGAACTAGATTAGGTTAACTCTGATTTAGGTTCGTAAACCTTTATTTAGGTTTGTTTTCGTACTATTTAATCACCTGGTATAGTAAACCTAACGCCTTAAGATGCGATTCAATCTCCTAGAGATTTGAGTTTCAGATTGGGGCGTTATATCAACAAGCTGAAAAGCCGCAAACCTCTGTTTATACTCTTCTAGAAACTCGAAAGTCTGAAACGTCTTCTCCAACTCCTTGATCCAATGATGTGCTACTAAAGGATCCGTAGAACCCCCAAAAGTTCGTGACTTCAAACTTAAAAAGTGCTTATGCAACTCTAGCCACGTGGGCGTTCCTGCTCGTACCACTAGTGTTTGTGGCACTTGAACCGGAGCTGGTGCCACTGGATCCCTAGCACCCAATCTAATATCCAGCATGGTTCTCGCAATAAGTAGTGTCCTCTAGTTACTACCCATATTTCACCCGTCCCTGTAGTTCACCTGAGACACTGGCCGTGCGCCACGTGAATCCGATGAACTACCTCAAAATCCATCCCTCGAGTAGACCTCACTTGGCGATTCCGTAGACCTCGCTTAGAAAGGATCAGGCCTATACAGGACCTAAGCTATGTTTGCACACAAGCCAAATAAGTTGTTTAAGCACACATCAAGCTTATAAAGGTTTCTTACATATTCTCCGTGTCCAGAAGTATTCATCATTATAAAAGTATACAACCAAGAGTTTAAGCATGCATTCCTTGCTCATAAACACATATTTGCATATAATCTGTAGGTTACAATTATGATGCTCATTAAACAAAAGCCAAATTTCATTAGGTACACAAAAATAACTTAATTGTGGCTTCAGGTCAGTTGGTATCGATACCAGCTTGGTTGGTATCGATACCAACCTTGATATGGGAAACAGGCGTGGCTGGTATCGATACCAGGCACGTTTGGTATCGATACCGCCCTGGTATCGATACCATATGAGCCTGGCATCGATACCAGCACCACCAGTCGAACAGGTTCCAGCTGGTATCGATACCTACTCTATGGGTATCGATACCCCATGGGTTTTTCCGCGATTTTGAGTTTAGTTCTTCATTCAAACTCCGTGTAAACTTGGTTTTCACCCCTATAAACATTAGAGATTCACATACACCTCTCATATACATAGATTTCATGCATTTTAACCAATAGAAAGATGCACACATCATACGATCATTAGTTACATGCATTCTTTTACATAATTCTCATACAACATCATATAAACAACGTACAAACTAGGTTTTCATGCATTCAATCATTAAGGAAGCCTAGCAATAACATGAATAACCTAAATCTACACCAAAAGAGCAAGTTACTACTTGCCTTAAAGCAAAACCTTCTCTACAATCGCAAGGAAGAAGAAGAATCCCTGCACTTGATGCCTTCAGCCCCTTCTCTCACGCACACGATCCTTCCTTGATCGAACCTTCAAGAAAAACTTAGAGTTTCTCTACCTCCAACCCTGGTTGGCCTTCTATCTCTTGCTCTCCCTCTCTCTTGGTCGATCAAAATAAGAAAACAAGAGGGGGTTTTGGGTTTAGTTTATATTTATAATTAGTTTAAACCCAAACTTACTAAAACTCTATCAGGGTACCCTTACCAATAGTGAGTGCCCCCTAACATTAGTAACTTCTAAAGAAAGGGTATTACAGCTTCATAAACAAATGGTTTTCAATGGGATATCTAAGTATAAACATAGAAAACTCAAGTTGGATTGAACATACTATCCATCAAAATAATGAGGTGACTGTGTGTGCATGTGATGATGTCACAAAATATAAAGAGATCCTTAAAAGTTGATTAACATTAAGATTCTACTCTCTCTTCGCTATTCCAAACCACACCAGTACGGAGGACGAATCACAACGCACTTTACACGTAGATCAAGACCAACATATTAGGGTATTACCTATAAGGTATATTTTTTAATACAACCAACCCAAGAGCATGTATCATGATTCATCAAGACTACCCGAGAGCTTATTTAAGATATTATTATTTAAGTACTCTCAAGGTAGCGTGACACTTCATATGGTCACACTACAAACTATCATGCCACCAAGCTCAAAATCTTTTACTAGAGCTTACTTTTTAGGTGGCTCCACCAAGCTCAACATCTTTTACACGAGCTTATTCTTTAGGTGGTACGCCGAGTTCAAAATTTTTTACGATAACTCATTCTTGAGGTGTACAGCTTTAAGGTAATAAACAACAAACCACAAGTGCTATAATAGCTCGTTCATACTAGTTTGATTCGAAATAAATCGAGAGATGTAAAGAACATACAAACTAGGATCAACCCACATACATTCAATCAAATTGATAAGCACATATATATTATATTTAATACCTATATATTTATATTAGTTAGTTAAGTATTATATTCTATTTGAATTAATTAAGTACAATTTTGGTTGTGTGCAGGGAATATGGGTGGAGCGGTCAAAACGTGTTAAAATCACCGAAATTGATAAAGGCACCTGCATGTTAAAAGAAAAATCAGGTGGGACCCACCATTTTACAATTTGGAAACTTAATTGTAAGTCGGCAGGGAGTGAGTTTGGCGGTGGGACTAAGGAGTTCTGTTAGTGAATAAGGTCCAGCCCTTTAGATTACTAGGTTTTATTATTATATACAAAAAAAAAAGAAACAAGCAGCTGCGTTTTAGTGAGTCGGCAGAAAAGAAAAACAAAAAAAAGAAAGTTTTTCTTTATAAGAAACAGCTGTTGCTGCTGTTTCTTATTGGTGGTTTTCATTCACGTCAAAAGAAAAAGATTAGTTTTGAATAAATAAAACAAGCAGCTGCTTGTTGGAGGGAGAAACCAGCTGCTTGTTGGAGGGAGAAACCAGCTGCTTGGTGCTTCTTCTTCACGTGCAAGACAAGGGAGGTCGGTTGAAAAGCAAGCTGTTAGGGTATTTAAAAAAGAGATACAGCTGCTAGGGTTTGAAATATAAAATAAAAAAAAAGAAAAAAACCAGCTGCTTGGTCTTGGACGGCAGTAAAAACAAAGAAAGAGAGAAAGAGGCTGCTGTGTCGCTGCTGTGCCGTGCTGCTGTGCCGCTGCTGTGCCGCTGCTGTGCCGCTGCTGTGCCGTGCTGCTGTGCCGCTGCTGTGCTGCTGCTGTGCCGTGTTGCTGTGCCGCTGCTGTGCCGTGTTGCTGTGCCGTGCTGTGCCGTGCTGCTGCCCTGCTTTTTCTTCACACCAAATCAGCACAAAACAGGGAGATTGTTGCTGGTTATTCACGCTTAAAACAGGGACGACGCAATACGAAACAGCACCATAGTTTGCAAATCTCAAAAACCCTATCTTTCCCTTGCTTTTTAATTAGTTTTCATGATGAATTTATTTGTGAATCTTTTAAACATGAGTAGCTAATTTTTTCGTTGGTTAAGGGTGAATTCAAAACCCTAGACATGATTAACCATTAATCAATTTTAGAATTTTCTTTTCATCTCTCTCTTGGAATTGTTATATTTCACCGTTATTATTGTTTATGAATTGCTGTCTCGTTTGTTTAGGTGCGCAACTAGATGAATGTGATAGTGATTTAATTGCTAGTTTAGTGTTTTGATTCGTTTTGTCAAGATTTCTAAACCAAAGTAGTGAATTGTCGTCAATGATTATGGGATATTTTCGTTTGATTGCAAGTGGAATATTACTCAAGTTAAATAAACCGAGCTTGTGTGTTTGTTGCTTGATTTAACCTATGTCTTTTGTGGATTATTGCTTTCATTAAATTAAACTTAGAGAGCTTGTTCTAGGTTGTTTGATGGAAAGAGATTGAGTGAAGAGCTTGTTTTGCTCAACGACAAAGTGGAGACGAATCGAGATAATCGAGCTTGTGATTGTCTTAGGGTTATTAATTTCGAAAGAGAGTGAAAGATAATTCTAATCATTAACTATTAATCATGTTTAGTGGTGGCGAATGATCTCTTAACCATATTTCTCATCATATATTCTTAACCTTTTAAATTCTGTTTTTCTTAGATTAGAATTTAGCTAGTTGTTTTCCTTTAATTTGTTTACATATCAATTCAAAGTCAATCCCCCCCCCAATTTTACGTGCAACGTGTTTAGTGTGTCTTTAGTGTGTCTACATAGTCTTAGTTATTTCTATTTAGTTTAAGTAGGTTTTTGAATTTTATTTTAATCTCTAGTTAGTTTTAGTTTGTTTTGTGTCAATAACTTATAAATTAGGAACAATCTTCTGCGGGAATGACCCTTGCTTACTACTATACTCAATAACGATCTTACTTAATGCAGGGATTTAAGTGATACACTTTTTAGCGTATCACAAATACAAGACACATAATTACTGTCACAGAATTTGAATGAAAAGTGTGAAGCAAGAAACTCAAGCTCTCAAAGTCTAAAAGACAGATATTCAATAAAACCAATAGCATATGAGATTATGAGCAGGTGATCAAAATTATCTACGATAATTAAGATACATATAGAAAAAATCACAGAGATGTCACACAGGTTACGACTAAATCAAGACAAACATGAACTGTGCGCAAAACAAAGATACAACGAGAGAAAAACATGCAAAAATACAATAAATTTTCAAAAACACAAAGTACCACAAAATACCACCTAGAATGCAATAAAAGATGATGCAATGCAAACTAGGAACCACACCCTCAACTACCTGTCAAGAGAAAAAGACGAGTAAGCGTAGAGTATGTGAGTGAAACTAGGTGTGCTCATGTCATAGAGACAACACCAATAGCCCTTCTAAGATTTTTAAAAGTTACGGAATCTAAAGGCTTAGTGAGGATATCGGTAAGTTGCTTCTCAGTTGGCACATGCTCAAGACGAATCACCTTCTCTTCAACTAAGTTACGAATAAAGTGATGCCTAATATCTATGTACTTAGTTCTAGAGTGTTAAACAGGGTTCTTGGTGATATTAATAGCACTAGTGTTATCACAATAAATAATCATAATAGCATGCTCAAAACCATAATCACTAAGCATTTGTTTCATCCAAAGTAATTGGGTGCAACACGAACCTGCCGCGATATATTTCGCCTCGGCTGTGGATAAGGATTGAGAATTCTGCTTCTTGCTTTGCCAAGCTACAAAGTTGAGGTCAAGGTAATAGCATCCTCCGTAAGTGCTCTTCCTACCATCCACATTCCTAGCCCAATCCGCATTAGAATAGGCACAAATCTCGAAGTTAGAGTCTTTGGAGTACCAAAGTCCATACTCGAGAGTTCTCTTGACATATCTTATAATGCGTTTCACATCCTTCAAGTGGGACTCTTTGGGGTTAGACTGATGATGAGCACAAGCTCCAACACTAAACGATATATCCGGTCAACTTTCCATGGGGTAAAGGAGACTTCCGATCATGCTTCGATAAGTCTTTTAATTTACCCCCTTTTCGGATTCATCCTTAGAAAGCTTCTTAGAGATAATCATAGGAGTGCGAGCAATCTTAACGAAATCTAGCCTAAATGTTTTCACCAAATTCTTTGCATATTTGGTTTGTGAAATAAACATTCCATCATGGGATTATTCACCTTGTAACCCAAGAAAAAAGGTAAGTTTACCAACCATACTCATCTCAAACTCCTTGTTCATAAGCTCGGTAAATCCATTAGCTTCCTTTGGAGTAGTCGATCCAAACACTATATCATCAACATAAATTTGCACAATGAGTACATCTTCATTAGACCATCGAATGAAAAGTATCTTGTCGGCTCCCCCTCTCGAAAAACCTTTCTTGAGAAGAAATGAATTTGAGTCGTTCATACCATGCCCTTGGTGCTTGCTTTAACCCATACAACGCCTTCTTGAGATGATAGACATGATTCGGTTGATGTGGATCCTCAAATCCCAGTTTACGTACAGAGGTCCTAAGTGGATCATTGCTCGGCGAAGTCTGATTTGAGCCCCGGTCAAAGGGGCGCTCAGGAGTTCCTTGTTGGGATCAGTTAGAGGGGCTCGAAGTTTATTTCGACTAGCGAGTTTACGTACGGAGGTCCTAAGTGGATCATTGCTCGGCGAAGTCTGATTTGAGCCCCGGTCAAAGGGGCGCTCAGGAGTTCCTTGTTGGGATCAGTTAGAGGGGCTCGAAGTTTATTTCGACTAGCGAGTTTACGTACGGAGGTCCTAAGTGGATCATTGCTCGGCGAAGTCTGATTTGAGCCCCGGCCTTGCCATAGCAAGTCTTTGTGAAATAACTCCGACTATTTTCGACAGGCGTTGAAACATATGGAGGACATACTCCGCGGCTGAAAGACAATTTCGACTAACTAAAAAAATATTCCATTTTAGAAAAAGCTACACAAGGAAGTTCGGTTGCTTTACAAACACTTCTTCATGAAGAATTCCATTCAAGAAGGTCGTCTTGACATCCATTTGATATAACTTCATCTTCATTTGGCATGCAAAAGCCATCAAAAGTCTTATGGATTCCAAACGTGCAACCAGTGCGAAGGTTTCATCAAAATCAGCACCTTCAATTTGGCTATACCCTTGGGCAATCAATCTAGCCTTGTTTCGAATCACCATACCATATTCATCTGATTTGTATTTGAATATCCATTTGGTACCGATGACATTGGTGTCCTTTGGCCGAGGTACCAAATACCAAACATCTTGACGCGAGAATTGGATGAGCTCTTCTTGCATGGCCTCAATCTAGCTCTTATCTTAAAAAGCATCAAAAACATTGGTCGGCTCGAAGTCGGCAAGGCAGCACATATAGTTTACAATATTCTCTACTTGTTTCCTCGTCAAGACTCCGGTTGCCAAGTCACCAATAATGTCATCTGGATTATGTTTGGGCTGAAGAGTGTTGGTGACATCAATTTGTTCATCTTGTGTGTTGATATATGTGTGTTCTATAGATGTTTCTACGTTCCTTTCTTTTTGCGCATTTTTCTGATCGCTTGAAAAGAAGAAGAAGAGTCTTACCCTTTGTTTAGTGTTGTGGAGTCGCCACCTAAATTTGAAGGGTGTCAGGTCCATCTTGGTTAGAAAAAAGCATTATCTGCTCTCTTTGGAGAGAGACCAAGTAACATGTTCTTCCATTTGACTCTGTCTGCGATGTATTGTGTGTAGAGATTCTAGGTACGGGGTCTTGGTTACGGTTCAGGAAGGTGTTAGGCACCTGACAAGTGCCCGACGTTAGTCGGTTTTTACTTCGTAAAGGGGGTTTTATATCAATGTTGACGTCTCATCTCATGTACACATAGTGTACGAACTCTCCTGCAAAAGAAAACAGCTAGTTCGATTTTTATAAGAAAACAAAGTAGGAAAGATAAGTACATTAGTGTAGTGATCTGTCCTCTACTTTTATTATCTTAACGAATAGAGATAACAAGGTGGTTTTACCTATTCTTGCTTGTATGCCTCAGCACTCGGGAGAGCTTAGGTGGATTGTTCATGCTCTGGGAGATCTCTGTATCTCTCGCCTCGAGAACTTTTTCGTACTAGCAGTTGGGCTATAACTATTCTTTATTTGAAGAGAACTTAGTGTCTCATAGGGAATGGCCGTAACTCAGATGATGCATCCTTTTTTGAAGAAGCGTGAAAGGATTATGAATGACAAGTCTTGTTGATGATGCGCCCTTATTTGAAGGAGCATGAGAGAATGATGGTTAGCGAGTATTGCCGATTTTGTTAGTGGAACCTCTTCATGGGCAAAGTTCCCTCGTTTCACTCCTTACTTGGAAGGAGTTTTGAAAAGAGATTGATTAACGAGTCGTGCCAGTTTTGTAAAAGAAACCTCCTTATGGGCAGAGCTTTGGTGTTTCTCTCCTTATTGGAAGTTTTTTTTGAAGATATTGATAAGTCGTGTCGGTTTTGCTTGAATTCTCCACGAATTGATCATGGTGTCAATCGTAGAGTTTTCTCTCATTTTGAATTTCGAAGATTCGCCATCCTGAACACTATCTAATATTATGTACTGTATTATGGAGTCATGCTAGAGAGCATGCTCCCTCAGAGACACGCTACATTGATACTACTTTGACGATAACAATAAGTTTTTGTTTTAAAGATTTACTATTTATTGCTTTTTAAAAAGAATTAGAATGCTTTAATGCACTATCTTTGAACAATGAATCGTAAGGAGTTTAAGAGTCTTGAGTATATACTTGAGCACTTCTTGGATTTGACCAAAGATTTAGGCAGAAGTTCGTTACTATTTCTCTTGTTTTTCTAGTTTTGATAGGTGAAGGAGACAATATCCTAGCAAGGAGGTTTGATCCTTCATTCTAAGAGTTAAGAAAGAGAAAGAGGTTCTTTAGAGAGAGAAAGTAAAGAGAGAGAAAGTAAGAGAGGTTTCTCTACTCCAGAAGTTGTTAATTGAGAGATTGGTTCCTCTATTTATAGATTTGCCAAGTTTAGAAGTCAAGTTCCTAGCCAATCAACAATGATTACCTGTCCTTCACTTTATAAGTGTATGATAGCTGTTCATAAGTGCTTGACAACTGTTTGTAAGTGTTAGACAGCTGTTTGTAAGTGCTAGACAACTGTTTGTTTACTTCTTTCTATCAGGTTACCTTTCAGAAACCTCTTTTCTTTAGTGAGAAATCACTTTTCTCTAATGGAAAGCTCAATCCGAAAAGGTGCTCCTACATTTTGCCCCTATTTTCTTAATATTATGAGTAATATTGAGAAAATCCATAAAAAAGGAAAAAGATTTCTTTGGATGGGATATTATCCCCTTATCTCTGCAAAAAACAAGAGGTTGTTTTTCGAAAACCTTCTTGTATTTCTTAATCCTGTTTTAAGGAAAGCATTAGTGGGAAAAGTTGAAGGGATTTTTTTGACTTTTGCCCCCAGTTAGCACAGTTTTTTGCACTTTTCTGTGCTTGAGTTGCGATTTGCTTGTTTCTACGAGTTGCATTAGAGGACGAGATTAGCTTTTTGTTGCTGAAAAGTCTTTCCATGTTTTGAAAAGGTTTTCCTTAATTGAAGGCAATTTTTGCCCCGGTTCGTGGTCCCTTTCTTTTGTAATGGGCTGGACCTCATATATTTTTTTATTACAATTTTCAACTAACCTCTTTTAAAAGTGGCAGAGGTTTTACTTTTTGGAAACTTTTATAAAGTTCTTTCAAGGTTTCCTGAAGACTGCGTTGTTGTTTGGAAAACAACGTTTTTGTTTTAGGTTAGTACCCAAAATGTTGTGGTTTTTTTTGAAAACCACTGTTTTGCTTATTTGTATTATAGGATTTGGTAGAGGTTCTTTCCGAGAACTCAAACTTTTTCAAGTTTCAGTTTTCTCTATCTTTTTTCTTTCTTGTACATGGTTTTAAGGTGAAACCTGAAAACCAATTTGGTTTCTAATATTTATAGTAGAATTTGAAAACCTCTTATTTCGAGTTTTTCGTGTACCTTTCTTGTTTTTATTCTGGGTTTTTTAGGGAAAACTCGGAAACCTCTTAGATTCTGGGTTTTGAGGGGAAACCCGAAAACCTCTTGTTTTGGGTTTTCTTAAACCTTTCTTACTTTTGGTTTTGAGGGAAGCCTCTTAAAACCTTTAGTTTTCTGCAGTTTCTAATTGATATCCTTAATTATCAGAACCTTTTCCTACTTTTCTTTTTTTTGTAATTTTTTTTAGCTTTATATTGGTTTGAAGCTTTTCTTTCACTTGTCTTGAAAGCTTCTTTGTGGTTGAAAAGTGAAACTCGAGAATTATAAGAGGAAACCTCTTAGACGTAGAGACTAACCTTTCGTTCCACTGAACCAGAGCTTCGCAAGTTGTTGGAGCATGTGGTGTTGGAGTCAAGTTTTCTTCCAGCACCCGCTTTTGGTGTAAACAGCTTTTTTCTGCTTGGATTGCACTTGTTCTTTAGACTTGCTCATTCTTTCTCTTTCTGGGATTTTTCTTTTGTTTAGAAAACTTCAGTTTGTTTTTTGTTTCTGTTTGCATGAAACAATTTCAAGTTTTTTGGAAGAGGTTTCTTTTGGTACTCTCATGTGCTCTTGTGCTCATGTGCTGGAAATCTTGCTTTTGTTTTTGTTACTGAAAGCTGTTAGCTTCAAGTTTTTTTTATATGAGAAGAGGTTTCATTTGAGTTTTACTGGAAACCTCATTTTTAGTTCTGTACTTCAATTATATGAAGCTATGTGAAGAGGTTTCTTTTGATTTGCCCATGTGTATTTGCTTATGTGCCTGAAACCTTTATTTTATGTTATTTTCCAAGTGTTGAAAGCTGTTCAGCTTCAAAACTTATTTCTGGAAAACTTTTGATTGTTTTGTTTGTTAATTCCTTTATGTTTGTAGGAATTCTATTGTTTTCTAGGTATTGAAAGCTATCCAGCTTTTAAGACACTTCAATGAAAAATTTTACTTTTTTTTGTATTTATTCCCTTTTAGTCATGAATCCTGTTGTTTTCTTAGTTTTGAAAGCTTTCTAGCTTCAAGACTGTTATTTAGAAAACTTTATTTGTTGTTTTTTTGTTTTATGAATGCTTAACAGGACAATCTTAAAAAAGCTTTATTTTTTTATTTTTTATTTTAAGGGTAAACCTGATAAACCTTTAAACAAAGAAGGACCTTTTATTTATTTTTTGTGCTTTAGCTATTAGGTTTCAAGTGTTGTACTTGTGAACCTTTTGTCTAAGGTTTGCTTTAAAGGGAAACCTGGAAATCCATAGATACACATTTTAGCGCAAGGAAAAGCAAGAAATCTCCCAATAACGATATAATTATTAGGCAATCGAAAAAACCGATAACAAAGGGTCGCATTCAAGAAAACTAGTTTATTGAAAGACCCTTACTACTGACGGTTTAATTATAGAGCAAACCCGAAAACTAATAGAGGCCATTTCTACTAATCTCAATAGAGACCTCCCTGCTTTTTTGTAATTGTAGGGCAAACATGAAAATCCAATAATCCAAGAAAACAACTGAGACCCAGCCCAAGATCCTTTTATGGTTATCATTCTTGGGAAAACCAAAAAAGCCAGTAACATTTCAAAGGCTATGTATCCAATGACCTAACACAGGTAATCTCGACGCCGCAGTTTAAATTTTGGGGCAAACCTGAAAAACCAATACTTTTCTATAGGTGTTCTAATTTCAAAAGAACTACGTTGTTGGATAACATTATAATCTACGGTTTAATTCTTGGGCAAAACTTGATAATCTATACGATCGGAGTTTTCTGCTATATCTTTCTTTGCTTTGTGTACATTTAAGGTCGTTGAAGGTTTTCTTTGGAGGGTAAACCAGTAAACCTTTGAAACGACGATTTAATTATAAGGTAAACCTGAAAAATTAAGTATTACCAAGGTTATAATTCTAGGGCAAACCTGAAAAATCAATATAGTTTTGGAGTCAGAATACTTCTTTTTAAGGTTAAAACTTTTTCAATAGAAGTTTGTTTCTTAGTGATTTAAAAAGATCACCTTCTACAGTTTTCAAAAAGTAAGTGTCTTGACCTGCTTTGCTTTCAGCAAGCTTTGTCAGAGCTTTCTTGAATCTGTTAGAGTTTTCTTTTCATATTTGACTCTTCTTTCCCTGAATTTGTTAGAGTTTTCTTTCCAGGTTTGGTGTGTGTAGTAGAGATCATTATTTTTTAAGAAACCTTTATTATCGAGGTCTATTTTTAAAGTAGACTTGGAAACCTATCATTTCTGAGATTTTTTTAGGTGAAACTTAGAAACCTTTCAATGCCGAGGTTTTTTAAGGCGAAACCTGGAAACCTTTCAATTCTGAGGCCTAGAAACCTTTTAATCCCGAGGTTTTTTAAGGTGAAACCTGGAAACCTTTCAGCCAAGGTTTTTTAAGGTGAAACCTGGAAACCTTTCAATTCTGAGGTTTTTTCAGGTTAATCCCGGAAACCTTTCAATTTCAAAGTTTTTTAAGGTGAAACCTAGAATTCTTTCAGTGCCTTGTAATTAGTAGAAATCTCTTTTGTTTTGCATGCTTTTGGTACCTGAAAGCTGTTTCTTTGTTTGGTTTTATCTTTGAAAGATAAAAAGTTTTCTATCTTATAGTATGTAAAAGATTTCAAAAATAAATGTGAAATCTAATATGCAAAATTTGAAGTAATATTGAGTTTCAGAAACTAACCTTCAGAAACTTACCTTCAGAAACTTTAAAGATTGAAGTCAAATATCCAAGTGTAGAGACTTGCCTTCAGAAACCTGCGGGTTTCAAGTCGATGTTGACACCGAATCAGCTAAATTCGATGATATCGTTACTTGAGATCTTTGAGTCTGATGAAGATGTTGATCAAAGAAAAGGTTCGATGCAGATCAAGTTGATGAAGATAAGTTCGATGCAAATCAAGTCGATGATGATCAAAAAAGTCCGATGTAGATCAAGTCGATGATGATCAAAGAAAAAGTCCGATGTAGATAAAATCGATGATGATCAAAAAAGTCCGACGTAGATCAAGTCAATGATAATGGTCAAAGAAAAAGTCCGATGTGAATTGTAGGAGCAGCTTATCGGATTCAGCTTTCTGCTAAAGAGAAAAGAGCTTTCTCACTCCAGAAAAGAGGTTTCCGAAAGGTAAACCTAATAAAGAGAGGATTTCGAAAGGTAACTAGACAGAAAGGAGTAAACAAATAACTATCTAGCACTTACAAACAGTTGTCTAGCGCTTATGAACAGTTGTCACACACTTATAAAGTGAAGAACAGGTATTCATTACTGATTGGCTAAGAGTTTGACTTACAAGCTCAGCAAACCTATAAATAGAGGAGCTCACCTCATTTTCTGAACTAACTGATCTTAGCTAAAGAGAACTAATCTGAACTAGAAGAGACCTCCTCTAGATCAGAGAAACCTCTCTCATTCTCTCTCTAAAGTCTTCTACTTTTTCTCTCTAGAACCTTTCAGATTCTCTCTAAGATCCTCTAGGTTCTCTCTCTTGGGAACCTCTTTCCCTCTCTAACCTCCTTGAATGAAGGATTTGTCCTCCTTCATGAATCTTAAAGGTGATGAACAATTCGTTTCAGGTCTGATGTTGAGCTCTTGCTCGGTGTTCTTCTATTCTCTGATCTCATATCTTGGTTGTTGTACTCCTCAAGAACTTATAAATTTGTTCAATTAAATAAGTGTATTGTTTACATCCAAATGTAAACAAATTATTGATAAGTGTCTTTCTCTTGCATTAATTTGTTTCTTTTGTCTCACACGTGTTCTACTTCCATCTCCTAAAAGTAACTCCTGTAGATTTTTGCCTAAGAACCTATCAATTTCATAATCGGAATTGAGATCCAGGAAGATATACATTTAATAAAACTCCAAAAATTCGAAGATTGATCTTCAAGAATTGGTTTGAAGGTATTTCCTTAGATAAAATGATTCTATTAAAGAAAAGAATTGAGAAAATTGAAGATGAATAGATGACTTATCTGTTCTTGCTCTATTATTCAGTCTTCAAGCTTTTCTTCACAAACATTTATTTGAACTGCTTGCAATGGTTTCTCTATTGTATTGTGGTTTTCTCCATTTTTTTCGGCGACTTGGTCGATGAATTTTCTGCTTCTCTATTTCCGTTGAAATGTTGAACACTTCTTTTGGAAAATGAATTTTCTTTGAAGCTTCGACGAGAAATCCTCTGAAATTGTACTCTCCGATGAGTTTTCCGTGAGTATGCCCGAAAACTTCATCTCCAGCTCTTTTTTTTTTCCTGGTTTTCTGTGAGTTTGTCGTTGTGACTTTGTGAACTCCAATGAGTCTTTTCATCTCTATTTTTAGTAGATTCGGCTCTGTAACCTTATTGTGTATTTCCTGAGTGAAGAAGACGAGGTTCTGATTTTTATTCCAGAAGTTGTTTGTACCATCGGAATCACATGGGAACTTCATTTTATGGAGTTCTGATCTTATAAAGAAATTTCATCTTTCTGATTTTTGTTTTTAGAATTCCTAAAACAGATCAAATAGAGATTTCTTCTTCCACTTCTTGATTCATCAAATTCTTGATTTTTGATCTTCTAATCTCTGGTTTATCCGGCAATTTTTCCGGTGTAAATCCATGAACTCCAAAGAAACTAATTCTTGAAGATCGATTCTTCACAGAGCAAGATTTTCCGATCAAATCAATTCTTGAAAATCAGATTATAAAGTTCTAAGATTTTACCGAACAGAAATTTGAGAACAGTTGTAAAAAATTTTGAGAACAGTTCTAAGATCTGATTATAAAAAAAATTTGAGAACAGTTATTAACCAGAGTGAAAGAGGAAAATATTTTTGTAAGAACAGATGTTTCCTCTGCCTTTCTCTTTTCATGCAAGATTCTAATGGCGTTACTAACGTTAGTCTAAAGAAAATGAACAGAAATCAAAGCAACTGTAAGCTACTTTTGTAGATAGCTATTTGTTTCTTGTCTTGATTCGTATTCTACAGAGTCGTGAAAATTTCATAGAAAAGATTTCCTTGTTTCTCTCTCTAGAAAACACACAAGTGGATAGAAATTTCTAAAGAGATAAAGTATAATACTTAGCTTGATTTCGTCGACATCAACCTTAGTTTTTCGGTAACCTTCGATGATTATGTCTTTGTTAGCTCAGTTAGAGAATCACAGACGGCGCCAAAATGAAGGAGACAAAATCCCAGAAAGGAGGTTTGATCCTTCATTCAAAAAGTTTAGAGAGAGAAAGAGGTTCTCTAGAGAGAGAAAGTAAAGAGTTCTAGATAGAGAAAGTGAGAGAAGTTTCTCTGCTCTAGGGGTGGGACTTGGGTTAGGTCAACCCGACCAACCCGAACCCGACCCGGTATTTGGGCAAGCATGTGCAAAGGTTGTTGGGCATTTGGGGCAAGTATGGGCATTTTTTTTTAACATGAAAATAATATGGGGCCTGAAAAATATTTTGAATGATAGAAATAGTTAAATGTATTAAATTACTAATATGGGATGGAGGCATTAAGACCAAAAAAGAAAACTTTCCACGTGTCTCATTTTATGTAAATTTAAAAAGATTTTTACTATATAATAACTAAAATTTGAAAGATTGTAAAATCATCTTTAATTTATTTATCACGTGAGCAGATCGATGGTTAGCTTGTTTGTCTTTCGAAACCGTGAAAGAGGTTTTTTTAATTAAATTTGTTATTTATTAGTTACTATTATATATTTTTTGTATTAATAAGCTAATCTAATAACTTACATTTATTGTAACTTGGGCAACCCGAAGAACCCGAGAAACCCGAAGAACTCGAGAAACTCACATGGGCCATGTATGGGTAGACCCCTTACGAGTTTTGTGGGTTCTATAGGCATTCTGGGTATACGGAGGTATAGTGTGGGCATAGCATGTCCAAAGCCTCTAACCCACCCAACCCGCCCGAGTCCCACCCCTACTCTGCTCCATAAGTTGTGTCCTTAATTGAGAGATTGGCTCCTCTATTTATAGACTTGCCAAGTTTAGAAGTTAAGTTCCTAGCCAATCAACAATGATCACCTGCCCTTCACTTTATAAGTGTTTGATAGGTGTTCATAAGTGCTTGACAGCTGTTTGTAAGTGCTAGACAGCTGCTTGTTTACTTCTTTATGTCAGATTACCTTTCGAAAACCTCTTTTCTTTAATAAGAAAGTTCTTTTCTCTAATGGAAAGCTTAATCCGAAAAGGTGCTCCTACAATAGGTTTCTGATGGATTCCTAATCGATTTCTCGTTCTCGTCCCAAAGGCAGTAGGTAGGCTTCGAAGAGATTATCGAGCTATAGAACTAGAAAGTGTACGTGACCTAGAGACAATCATACACGAAATTCAGAAATTTGAAAGTGGATCGAACTCTGAATGAAAACCTTCTCGAGATTCAGAAAACGATAGTGGAAAGTAGATCTAAGCCCAAAGTGAACTCCAAGGTGTTTCTGAGATGCTAAAGAAAATGGAAAATCTTCTTGAGATTCAAAAGTTGCAAATGCACATGAACTCTGATGTAATCTTAACTCTCGATGCAAATAAACTCTGAATGTAATCTTAACTCTCGATGCAAATGAACTCTGAATGTCAAAACAAGGAGGACAGGGGTCTTATTTATAGGACCTAGGGTCTGTTCTAAGAGCATCTTTGTAACACCATGAAAATTCTTGTGGGCCTTAAAAAAAACCCATGGGCTGGGCCCATGAATTTTGTCCACACACATTGTGGGGTGGCATGTGTGAAGAGAGTATAACAACTGAAGCCATGCACGTGAAAGAAAGTAATACCACACGTGACTTTGTGTGATGAGAGAAAGGTTGATGGATTAATTCCAACCTTTAACTAAACTAGTGCCTCATGCATAGGATGAGAAGAAGAGTGGTGCAAAAACACTTTTGCATGACATGTGTAGGGTTAAATGCATAAAATGAGTAGTAGAATAGTTGCAAAAACACTTTTGCAAGGCATGCATAGGAATGAAACGCATGTAGCGTATAATTTTTACGTAAGAATTGATTGATTTTCATGCAAAATGGGGTACGTATAGGTGTATATGAAACCGTGTGGACCCTACCCATGCAAAAAATGTGTATAACCTAGAGAGAAATAACTAAGTCTTGGGGAATACTCTAGGTTGGTTGGGAATGAGATATTTTAGGAAACAAGTTGTGGAGAATATCTTAAAGTTTTTTTAAAAAAATATAGAAAGAGAAAGAGAGAGAGAGTGAGGTCAATCTCTCCATAAGAGAGGATCGATCCACACGCACTAAATTCCTTAAGGAATCCTATTGTTACACAAAACCTAGAAAATCTACCAAATTTAGAGATAGGGTTATTTTTAGTTATCCAATAAGTTTTGGGATCATCCGAACCGTTGGATCTAATCATAGGACACTTATGAACACTTAGTAAATTCCCATGTAAATTAGGGAAGTATTTTGACACAAAACATTGGCCATATTGTGTGGATTGGCCAACTAAGGGAGGATATCGATCTCCCCTTATGATATGATTCTTTTCCCTAGTAAATTAGTTACCAAATTAGCTAAAATTTCTCACTTGAGTAGTTCTAAAATATTAGAGTTTCCCTTAAAGTTGAGATACCATGAACTATTGGATGATGATCAAGTGATCATCACCATCCAACTTAGGAAACCCTAACCCTGTAGCCCATTTAGGAAGAGGTTCTTTTTGTCAAAATTGCTAAAATCTCTATCTTTTGGTTTAAACAAAATATTTAGTAATTGGGAAGATTTGTTAGAGATTTTATGAGTTAGAGGAAATCTAGGGAGAGAATGAGAAATCGACTATAGCAATAGCCGATCCATCCAAGTCTCTCCACTTTTGGAGAGTTGAAAAAAAAAAGAATAGAGAGAGGGAGAAAATCGACAGCCCTAAACCCCCTTCTAGTGTGTTATTCCTCCTAAAAAACTTAGAGAAACTTCAATGTTCAAAAGCTTAGAGAAAGGAGAAGAAGCTAAAGAATTAACCGTCACCAAATCGGGCGGTAAAGGTATGGGAAAACGTGGGTTATTTGTGAGTATGAACTTGCTTATTCTTTGAATATTGGTTGTTTATATGTTCATGAAGGGCTGTTTTTCCGTGAACTAATGGATATAGATATTGCATGCATTAAATATGTTTCATGATGCTTTTAATTCCATAAAGACAATGAATTAAATATTTAATCGAAAAATCTAACAAAAGATTTGAGATGTGATTTGTGGTTTAATGGGTGATTCCAAACCATGTCCTCCAAGGTGTGAGATTCCTGCAGAAGATCGTACGATGTACGTTGAAAAAGAGAAAATCTAAGAACTTAAACAATAAAACGAACCAATTAATCGGTCTGAAATCTTCGGTACAGTAAATAAATTTTTATTGATGTGTTGTTGTTCAATATATGAAATACATATGTGTTGTATAATGTTGTACTATGAAGGATGATTTTGAATTCCCTACTGAGCATAGGCTCAACCCGTTCATTTTTATTTTTTTACAGATCAGTGAAAGGAATACATCAGAACGCGAGTTGCGGTGTGTTTGGAAAGAAAGAAGACTAGGTAGGTCTTCTACGATGCATTATTTTGGTTTATTTGGCTTGAATACGGTTAAGGAAGTTACTTGGACAACATGGGAGGTTTTATGGTTGTTTTTAGTTTAATCTCGTCTTTTGGCAGTATGCAGGGTTTACTGACCAGCAGTTAGATTTTTAACCATATTTGACGTTTTATGTGATGGATTAAAATTTTGTTTATATTTCTGGAATTTTCAGATCAGAGGAATTTGAAATAAAAGTTTCATAATTTTTGGAAATGCTTAAGTCTTTTTTTCCTATTTTACAAATCGAACTATGTGTACTGAAATCTGTTATTGTGTGCGCTTATGTTGGATTGCGCCTGATTTCTAGGTGAATCCATAAGGAATTAGACTTAGGCCAAACATGAAAGTCGTATGGCTCTGAGTTAGTTTCAGAAGGATTTAGCAGAACTTGATTCCGATACCCAGAGCGTAAACCATAAATTTTAAACTAAACATCATGCAAAACCTATTAGTTGAACGGGGTTTAATACAAATGTTATTTTATGTATGTTTTTCTGGCATAAAAATATTACAAAACTATAGTGAGTATGTAGACATATTTTTGAATAAAAACCCAAAAGGTGCTACTGATTTAAACACTCATCACTAGCAAGGTGTCCTGCAAAATTAGAAAACCTTCTGCTGGCACGATTTAAGAAATGTAGCTGTATAAGGCACATGGTCTCTGGAACCCTAGTCAGACCTTATGACCTACTTGGACCTACGGACAGGTCTAACGTGCTTTAAGTTTTGTTTTAATCCCTGACCTAGATGTGGGCCCTATTTGGCTTAATCGACTAAAACCCAAAACCAGCTTTGTTAGGCCTAAACTGGCCAAGCCCAAGAGGGAAATGGACCAAAATGTATTTCAAAACCCACCTAATTAATGTTCCGGGCTTAGGATATTTACACCCAGGAGAGGTGTAAGTACACCTAAGGTATGGGATATTACAATCTTTAAGATGCACTTAGATTATAGGGATATGTGCCTAAGTTAGCTGCCATAAGCCCTTTGGTTAGGCGGTTTAGCTTCTTGTGGGGCCCTTTAGGGCTTTTTGGGTCATTTTCGTGTCTTTCGAGTATTCCGAGTTCATTTTTGGGCTTTTGTAGGGTCGATTCTGTGTTTTTTTGGACCTTCTAAGTGCATTTTCGGGGGTTTCCGACGCTTTGTTAAGAAGTTTCAGAGGTTTGTGGGGAGTTTCTGAGGCTCTAGCTCAATTCTTAACTATTTCGCCTTGTTTCAACTCTTTCGGGTTCCGTTTTCAGACTCTGTTTGGCTAGTTTTGACGGAATTACTGAGGTACTCTGAGTAAATTAAATTTAGGTGTCTACAATTAGTTTTAGGAGTAGCTTCCTCTTGAGCATTTGAAGTTCCTCCCTTTTCTGACACGCTAGTAGGCAACTCTTCCTCATTTAAGTCATCCAACTTAGACTCCGTGTCATCAATCACAACATTGATAGATTTCATTATGGTTTCAGTTCTCTTGTTGTAGACACGGTAAGCTCTACTATTTATGGCATATACCAAGAAGATCCCTTTATCAGTTTTAGCATTGAACTTCCCTAGATACTCACGATCTCTCAAGATGTAACATGTGCTTCCAAACACCCAAAGATATTCTAAATTCTATTTCTTCCCATACCATAGCTCATAGGGAGTGTTCAACGTATTAGGCCTCATGTACACCTAGTTCACAAGATAACATGCGGTGTAGATTGCCTCTCCCCAAAACCTTTGGGCTATCCCCTCACTATGTAGGAGCACCCTTGCCATTTCTTGAATTACTCAGTTCTTTCGTTAGGCAACCCCATTTTGTTGAGGTGTGATCGCATCATGAAGATGCGCTCAAAAAACCCTCTAGGGTCTTATAAATAGAACCCTCCCCATTTTTTATTTTGGAGATACAGAGTTCATTTCAGAGTTGATTCCAGAGCTCATGTTTCATACTTGAAACTTCTGAATCGCCAGTATGGTTTTATTCAAGCACATTTAGCCTTTCGAGTCTTTTAGTTTCAAGTCTTTAAGCTTCAAGTACGAAACTTCTCTTCAATGGCCACCTGCTGCCCTCGAAACAAGGAAATTCTCTTTGTGGGCCATCTGCTGCCCTCGGGACGAGAAATTTTAGAGAGAAATAGTAACGAACCTCTGCCCAAATTTAAACCATCAAGCCTTTAAAAGAGAAAAATAGTAACCAACCTCTGCCAAAATCTCGGTTCAGCTAGGAAGCGCTCAGGTAAGCTCGAAACCTTCAAACTCTTTAAATTCAAGATGTAATCTTTTCAAGTCTATGAAATCTTTCAAGTTGATATCAATACACTCAATTTTAAGTACTATCAATATATTTGTTGTTTTATAGAAGATATAGCCTAAATACTCCTAATTGTGAAGTAGAGACCAATCTCTCACAAAAAGGTTGAAAAACAGCTTTCCTACTAAAGGGCCCTGATTCCCTTAAATTCAGGTGGCGACTCTAAACATTTCATAAAACCAATAGAAATAGAAATAGGAGCAAGTTCTCTCCTCAACGAAAGGAATCAGGAGACAGCGAGAGCTCCAGAGCACGCGAACTCGAACACTCTCCCCCCGAATGAGTCTAGAGTGAAAGAGAGTGAACGTCATGCTCGGGCGGTGCAAAAACCACGGTGCCACATCGAGAAAGAAGTTATTCTTCCTCATGAAGTGTGCTTTCTTGTCATTGTCATAGCTGAACCTACTCGGGATTTTCTCGCGAACTGGAGCTTTCTAGACGACCGAACAGATGAGTTCTTCAGTGTAGTTGCAGATTGCTGACTCAATTGCTGGCGTGATTGCTTCTACTCTTAGAGGGTCTTTGTCACCATCAATTATGACAATTGTTCCTGTGTGAAAAAATTTTATCTTTTGATGCAAGGTAGACGCAACTGCTTTTGATTGGGGGAGCCATGGTATCCCAAGAAGTAGATTGAAGTTAGCTTCGATATCCATTATGAGGAATTGCACTCCTGTATGGACCCAACCTTTGAGTATCATCGTGGTGAATTCGCCTGTGACGTCCTTTCGGTCATTGTCGAATCCCTTGACTGATCCGACAGTATCTTTCTCGAATGTCATTTCTTATTCTGTTAAGCCCATGATCCTGGCAGTCTTGAGTGTACAAATGTTTACGCCTGTACCATTGTCAATTAGTACTCTTAAAATTAGCAAATAACCCCACCTGACTGTGATGTACAGGGGAGGGTTAGGTTGGCTTCCTTTATGAGGTAGCAAATCTTCATATGAGAAGAAGATAAAGCTTTCCTTGTTAGCAGGAGCTATCGCATTAACGAGTTCTGTCGGAGTGATCCCTGTTGCTACGTGCATTGAGTTAAGAGCTCTAATGAGTGCTTCTCTGTGACATGTTGATGCTTCCAGTAATCCCCAGATGGATACGTTGGATTTCGTCTTCTGTAATTGATTCATGACAAGTTGGTCTTCACCTTACAGGTCCTTTGTTGATTGGATAGGTATTTGAATTGGAGGAGCTTGTAATGCCGCGGTGGGATTCTCAACTTTCAAGTTGGGAGGTTTGAAGATTCTGCCTGCACGGGTCTGATGTTGTATTTCCTGACACCTTTCGTCTGCTTTCTTGAAGGGTTCTACCTATGCAAGTGCTTCTGTCAGGGTTTTGTTGACATCCTTGTTGACTAAGCTTATCAGATTATGCTGCCTCTTCCTGGCTGTTTCATCACTGAAAACAAGTTAGGCTTAGAGTTTTTGACATGAATGTTACCTGTACCAATTGTGTTTGGTATGGCTGGTTTTGTGCCATCTTCTGTAAGTGAGGATAAGGCCATTTTTGTAGTCTAAATGGGCCATAACCTTGCAAGTACTTCGTTCTGAGAGATGTTGATTGGACCTTGGATGACAATTTTTGGCTGACTTGTCTGTCATATCTCGTGTATGCTGTTATGCTAGTTCTGGATGAATTTTGTTTGATCCGTAATTTCTTTGCATTCGATGTAATGGACACCTTGATTGTCATCAGATCGATGCAAATGAAGGAGATTGTGTTCAACATTCGGCTTTCTGTTAGGCACATATAATCTCGGAATGTTGATTTTGTTATCTTCCAACAAGTTCTGAATCAAATTCTTTAGCAACCTGCAAGTATTTGTAGCATGTCCTGTAACTTGGTGAAAGTCACAGTGTTCTTTTAGATTGTACCACGGGGGAAATGGTTCCTTCATAGGTCGAGCCTCTCTAAGTTGGATCATCCCTATCTCAACCAGTTCTGGAAGTAATTCAGTCAGTGTGTGGGGTAACTTGGAGTACTCCTATTGCTGATATTGCTTCTTTGCTTGATACTGATTTCGATTCAGCTTTTGCTGCCGGTTCTGTACCTTGGCTTTGTTGTTGGTAGGACCAGGTCTTGATTGTGCAGCATTAATAAAGTTAACTTTCTCTTTTCCCTATCTTTTATACCTACCGTCTGGTGTTAGACGCGGCTTTTGCCCTATTTTTCATGGCGTCCTCGATTTGCGTACCTAATTGTACTAGCTCGGATAGTTGCTTATGTTCTACAAGACTAATAGCCAGCTATACTCCAGATTAACATTCTTTAGTATGATAGCGACTTGCTCCTCTTCTATAGGTCGATCGATCATCTGTTTGCATTTGGCTCTCTCCCTTGTAATGAAATTGGTGAAGGGTTCGTTGTTTCCCTGTGTCAGAGCATCTAACTGTCTTTTAATGACCATCAAATCTGAACCTTGAGTGAACTGTTCATGAAGACATCAGTTAACGTAGTCTAATTTGGTATCATGCTTCGGTTGATGCCTATTAGCCATTTTAGAGCAAGACCGGTGAGGCTCTTTTGAAATAGATGTGCTAGTAATTCATCACCAATACCCATTGGTTTAAGATATCCCATGTAAAGTGTAAGGTGAGCTTTTGGACAGCCCGAGCCGTCATACTTTTTCATTTTTGGAAACTTGAAGTTCAGGGGGAGCTTCTCAGTGGGCGCTTGATACCACGAGTTAGCGTCATACATGTCTCCTTTCATTTTGCGGAACTCCTTCATTTCATAGAATTCTTTGTATATGGGATTCTTTTCCATCTTTTCTGCTTTGGATTCTTCAGATTGCTGACCGCCAGACTCATCTTGGTCATAGCTCTTGTTATGGACTATCTTTTTTATGCGATGAGGCTGAGTAAGGACAATGGCTTCTTCTTTGATTTTTCCCTCCGCTGTTGAAAACTCTTTATTTTTCTCTTGAAGGTCTAGGTCGGTTTGTTTTTGCTTAAGGTCCTCCTAAACATATTCAAGAATCATTTTCTTGATTAAAGCATTGAAGACTGGTGTATCGACAACATCTTCTTGGCCAAACATTATTTCATTTCGGATTAGTCGTCCTGTCGTACGACTCCAACCTGGTTGTATATCTTTCTTCGACTTTTCTGTGGTTGTGGTTTCTGATTGTTTCCTTTCCACCTGGAACCTGAACAGTCTGAGCGAAAGATATATTTTAACATGAAAAAGCCTTACGGTACGCTAGTGATGCAATATTTGTATAGCATAACAACAACCCTTTCGCAGGTTCGAGTTTACGAGTGTTTATGGGTGTAATGCATGAGTTTGACTCGATCGTACTGGGTTTGTCTTAGTTCATCTCAGCAAGATATACCTCGTAGCACGAAGCTAGTCTTTAATACAAGGCTGAAGTTGTGGTATTTCAACTGCGATATCCCATATGACCATGGGCCGGGAGTCAGCCTACGCAAACCCACAAGTTTTCTAATAGTTGATCAAAGATCAAAAATACACATGAGAAATTAAATGAGTGCGACAAGTCTAATATATGTGCTATGTGAAGTATATGAAAGTAAAACCCCTTTACTTTTCAAACTGGACTCTCTATGTCCCTAGCAGAGTCGCCAGTTGTGGCGCCCCGCCCTTCAAACGGCCTCTCGTTCTCGTTTCGCATGGGCGCGCGAAGGAAACTCGTCGGCCATTGGTGGTGCCCTTCCGAAGAACGACGACATTCTCCTTCCCTCTCGCCCCGCCTCTCTCTTACGAAAAGATAAGGCTCGGGGATGCTGAGGGAGTCTGGGGCATACAAATCGTTCCCGATTTGAGGGTTTTACCTCGTGCCAGCGCATCCTCGCCCGTCCTCCGGGAGCGGCCTAACCACTACCACCACAATCGTCTCCTAGATCCTCTTGCTTGAGAGGAGTGCTTGCTCCCTTGCCCCTCCTATCTTTTCTTCAGGGAGAGGGGCGCACGAGTTGTTTTGAGCGGCTAGTGTTCCTAAAAGATTTATTTTTTTTCGATGTGTGTGTGTCTATTATGTAGATGTTTCTCTATTTCCTTCTTTTAGCGCATTTTTTTGGTCGCTTTAAAAGAGGAAGGAGAGTCTCATCCTTTGTTCAATGTTATAGAGTCGCCACCTGAATTTGAAGGGTGTCAGGTCCCTTTTGATTCGAAAAATGCATTATCTAGTTTCTTTGGAAGAGACCAAGTAACATCTTCTTCCATTTGACTCGGTCTGCGATGTATTGTGTAGGATTCTAGGTACGGGTTCCTAGTTACGGGTCAGGAAGGTGTTAGGCACCTGACAACCTGCCGACGTTAGTCGGTTTTTACTTCTTAAAGGGGGTTTTATATCAACATTGGTGTCTCATCTCGTGTGCATATAATATATGAACTCTTATGCATAAGAAAACAATTAGTTCGGCTTTTATAAGAAAAAAAAGTAGGAAAGATTTGCCTCCCTCTCTTGCTCTTTTTGGCCGAAGGAGATGACTTTTGCATCTCTCTCCAAGAGTCTTGTGGTTTCTTTGTTTGATTTGGAGTCGCCACCTAATTTTTAGGGAATCAGGACCCTTTAGTTGGAAAACGATTATTAGCCTTTTCTTTGAAAAATTCTAATGGCGTTCTTCCTTAGATTGGTCTGCGATTTAAGATTCTGAGTAAGAGAACTCTATTAAGGGTCAGGAAGGTGTGAGGCACCTGACAACCACCCAATCCAAAATTGGCCTCTACTTTGTAATTAGGGCGTAATCTTGGAGATATTTGTTGTAAGAACTGATTAAGAAATTTTGCGCAGAAAATCCGAGCAATTAGCTATCTTATGGATAATTGGGTAAGTTTCTCTTTTTGAGATTAAATACCTAATTGGACAAATACTTTCTTTGAAAATAAATATAGGCTATAATATACATGCTTTTGAAGCGTATGTTTATGGATTGTCTCCGTGTTTTAGGAGACATTGAATGTCTTCTTATAAGATAAGTGAGTTGATAATCTTCCCTTATTTGAAAGAAAGATTAGGACTTCTCAATGATATTATCATTCTTAGAATCCCATAAAGTTATACAGATTTTCTATACTTGATGGAAATGGTGGGATCCCCTTTTAGGAAATATTTCCCTTGTAAATATTTCTCTTTAAAATGATTCCCCCTTAGGGCATTCTTATGGAAGTTGTTTCAACCTTGGCATTCCTCTTTAGACAATAATTCATTTTAACAAATTATTACATTCGGGTGATTTATCATCATGATCTTTACATTAAAGGAAATGTGCCAAGATAATCTATTTTAGATATCCTTGACATGGTTAATAAATTAGTGAAAAGGGTGTCAAGATAATCCATTTTAGATTTTGAAATATCACCTATTCCTAGGTTTAGGTCTTTTCCTATAAACACTAATCTAGGTGTATATGGAAGGGGGGATCAATATCTACCTATTCAAAAATTAATCCACAATGAATTCATAGTATGTAGAAATTGAAACAAACAAGTATGATTAGATTCTCAAATGCAAAAATAGGGGAGAATCAAATATTTTAATCTTGCACAAAAATCATTCATATATATATGCATTCAATACAAATGATTTTTGTTGACAGGGAAAAACCTAACGGAAAAAACACCGGGACCTAGTCCAGAAATTACCACTAAGAGTTGGGAGAAATCTTACAACCGTTCACATTCACAATACGAATCCCTCATGCAAACTCGACCAGTCTTTCTCCACGAATCGCCCCTTCAATGATGTGTGCGTCTCCAACTTGGAATCCACCAAGCCTCGCACTTTTTATCTTGAATCCATAAGCATCTTGTACGCCTCCAACTCGGAATCCACCAAGCCGCGTACTTGTATGCTCAAATCTACGAGCCTGCACCTCGCCGGAACTGCACCGACGAAACTCCACCGGTAACTGTAATGGTGTTTAAACATTTGGTGTTCTTCAACACTATGTGGATCTCATGCTATAATGATATGCAAGGTCTAGCTAAAATGAAAATCCCTATGAGAATAGATCTAAATCAACTCTCATGAAGAAGATAGCTCAATCTTTCTTAAGATCTTGAAGCCCTAGCTATTCAAGAAGATGACTACAAGAAGTCTCTCATAGTTTCTCACTATAAGCTCTCTAACTCTCTTCTTCTTAGATGCATTCCTAAAATGGTTTTCTTCTCTTCTTTATATAGAGAAGGACCCAAAACTTAAGGTATTCAGGCCAAAAGACCAAAAGCGTATGAAACCCAAAGCTAAAAAATCGCGCAAGGGTAAAGACCCAAAATCACGAAACTGACTTCAGATACACTGGGTATCGATACTGATTAAATTGGTATCGATACTGATTAAATTGGTATCAATACCAGCAGGGCCTGGAAATCAGGCTACTCAGGTATCGATACTGCTTAATGTGGTATCGATACTAGTAGGCCAGTATCGATACTCACTCAAACAGTATCGATATTGATTAATTTGGTATCGATACCAACTAGTATTGATACTGATTAATTTGGCATCGATACTCGCATTCCAGGAATTCAGGTCAGCATTGATACTCCTGATGTACACCTTGCTGAAATGCATAGGATGAACCTAAACAAAAAATTCTAAAAAAATTCTAAGTTCATCCTAGCTTATGTGTTAAGTCCTAATGCATTCTAACCACCTATGGATGATCAATAAAGTCAGTTACCAACGTGTGGTGAGTTCCAGTGGAGAGTTGAGTCTGATGGCGTGCTTTCTCTTCGATCTTCGATGAAATGTGAGTTTGCACAAAGGATATAACTTAACTCTAACTCAAGTATGGACTTACAATTAAGTTCATTGTCTCATTATGAACATTGACAAACCCAAAGGGACCTTTCAATCTCCCCCTTGGTTAATTTTATGACAAACCCCCATATATAAGAAAATTTCCAAAAAAAAACATTACAACACGAATTCTCTTACAATGGACTCAACAAAATGCAAAACCTCCCCAATGAGAAATAAACAACAAACACAGGAAAACGTCTGCAAAATCTCACAAGAGTCATCAAGGCATCATAATATAAGCAGTAAATACCACCCTCGAGTTTCTTGAAACTCCCCTATCTTATACCACTCCCCCATAATAATTTATCCCCCTTTTTGTAATGAAATCGACAAAGACCTGAGGGGTTAGAGAAGAGGAGCATAAGATGGGAAGACCACAATGCCATAAGTCAAAAACATTCACGATGAGAAATAAGACTTGAAGCATATAATGATAACCCGCATATAAGATAATCCATAATAAATCATTTGAACAAAGATGAGACTTCAAACAAAGTTATGAACTGAAATAAACAAGCATAGTTATCTTATATCCAAAGCAGGATGAGAACGAAGTGAAAGACTACACAAATAAACCAAGTAGTGTCCTAGTTTAATTATTCTCCTCACCACTTTCATCACCAGCTTCTTCTTTGGAGTCCTAGGATGAACCAGACCCGATAAGACTAAGGAAAGGATCGAGAGAAGAAAGGTGTGGTTCAACGCAATTCCTCGAGGAGGGAACAAAATGGGGTCAGTCTCCAGCTCAATTTTGCACAGTTATAAAAATCCTTTAGGGTGACTATAATAACCTTACCAAGACAAAAGATATATAAGTGAAAGCAAAGGAGTCAACGACATGCATATTTGCATAAAATAGTTGTACAATCCTAGGTAGGCAAACTCTGTGCCTTCTAAAGGTCGAGGCTATAGAACAATCAAGAAAGTCTCGAATGTCGATAAAGCCTATGCGTTTAAAAATAAACCCTACTCTCTATTAAGATAGTACACTTAAAGTAGGAATAGTTAAACCTTTTCAAAAATGTATCGGAGTAAAATTTCTCTCCGGATACAAGATGGGAATTTTTCAAACAATCTGTCATGGAAACCACTTTTTTAACAAAAACTTCCCCTAAATTGAATCAATCAAAAATTTTTAATAAAAGATAACAGGTTTCGATAAAAACACACTCACAAAAATGCTCTACACATGAACATAAGTGTCAAGATTTAATCCCAACCACATGATAAACAATCACTATGAGCCATACGATGAATCAAGACCATCAAGATGAGAAAATTTACATAAGTCCATGAAAGCATCATAAGCAGCTGGTTTTCAAGAAGATATTCAAATATAAACAATGAAAACTCAAGTTGACTTGACCACAAAATCCATCGAACAATAGAACGAATGTGTGTGCAAGTGGTGATGTCACAAAATGTGAAAAGATCCTTGAAAATTGATAAATATTAAGATTCTGCTCTCTCTTTACTATTCCAAACCACACTGGTATGGAGGACGAATCACAATGCACGTTAAGTAGATCAAGACCAACATGTTAGGGCTTTACCATGAAGGTGTATTTTAGAATACAAATAGCCCAAAAGCATGCATCATGACTCATCAAGTTTACCTGAAAGTTCATTATTGATTTGTTATTGATTTTCTCTCAAGGCACCGAGACTTGTTATGTGGTCACACTACGAACTATCATGCCACTAAGCTCAAAATCTTTTACGAGAGCTTACTCTTTAGGTGGCTCCACCAAGCTCAAAATCTATTACGAGAGCTTACTCTTTAGGTGGTACACCAAGTTCAAAATCTTTTACGAGAACTCACTCTTGAGGTGTATAGCAACAAAATATATTATCAATAAAGCACAAGTGCTATGATAGCTCGTCCACACTAGTTTGGTTCAAAATAGTTTGAAAGAAGTAACGAACATACAAACTAGGATCAACCCACACACATTCAATCAAACACAAGATACAAACATAAGTTCAGAAAAGTTCGAGTGAAATGTGTAAAGCAAGGAACTTGAGATCTCAAAGTTTATTATCCAAAGATATTCAATAAATCGAAAAACTCATGATCACAAGAGTAGGTGATCAAAAACCTTATCTAAGATAGACAAGATGCATAAGGAACAGATCACAGCGAAGTCACACAGGTCAAGACCAAATCAAAACACAAATAATCTATGTGCAAAGCAAAGATACAACGGGAGGAGAAAAACATGCTTAAAAATAATGATTTTTCAAAACAAGAAGTATCACAAAATTTCTTCTAGAATGCGAGAAAAACGATGTAATGCAATGCAAACTAGAGAAAACACACTCAACTACCTATTATAAAAGAGAGACAAGAACAACTAGGGTAGGAGAGTGAAACAAGGTGAGCTCAAGAAAATGAGACTACACCTATAGCCCTTCTAAGAATATCAAATGTTAAAGAATTCAGGGACTAGGAGAGGAAATCAACAACTTGCTTATCAGCCGGTACGTACTCATGATGAATCACCTTCTCTTTAACTAAGTCACGGATACAGTCTATGCGCTCAGTTCTCGAGTGTTGAACATGAATCATGGTGATATCAAAAGTACTAGTGTTATCGCAACAAACAATTATATTGACAAGCTCAAAACTATAATCAATAAGCATATGTAACATCCAGAATAATTGAGTAAAACACAAACCTACCGCGATATCCTCTGCCTCTGTTGTGGATAAGCATTAAGAGTCTTGCTTCTTGCTCATCCTGTCATCCATATTTCTAGCCCAACTCGCATCGGAGTAGGCACATATCTCAGAGTTGCAGTGTCCATGGTGTACCAAAGTCAATACCCAAGAGTCCCTTGCACTGGAGTCTTGATTTATCAATTCTATAACAAACCTCTTCACAAGACGCAATGAGAGGGGTAAAAGACAAGACTCCCTCAAACAAATAGAGATATTTAACTCTAGGAGATGTCTTTGACTTGTTTCCTGCACATATCCACAAGACACATCAAGGTATCATGGAAGGCAGGACTACAAATAAATAATAAGCTTACTCTCCCCCTTGATGAGTTCTACAAGAATCTCTCCCCCTATGTGATATATCACCCATCACATAGTAGTCCCATTGCAAAGTTAGGAACACACAATTATCTCCTTTTTTGTCACACATAAATAGGATAGAGACATCAAAAGTACAAGGATACACATAGAAAGATAATGCAAGAAAACACATATACAAACCAACTGACCATCAGAATAAATATCTAACTAGCTTTCGTATTTGCGCCAAAGACAACAAGTAGGTAGTTAGATAAATAATAAATAAGTATGGTGGAAGGTAAGTACATGACAAATTACACACTCTAAAATTTATTAAATCTCGCTAAGGTGAATCAGAGCTATGATAAGAAATAGAAGAACGGTGTGTAAAACTATCCAGGCTTCAAAAACCAATAGACAAGTTGCATATTGATAGATAAATTAAATATCAACTTAATGCACAGTAAAGAACATGCATGCACAAATATATACAATGAATCAATTCATGCAAACACACTCTCAACCAGATCATTAATAAGGTTGAATCTTGAAGCTAGCATAGTTTAACATGCATCAACACTCGACCCAGAGACATACAAATATAATATAGGGAAGAGTGAGAATACAAACCTGCATAAAGTATTCTGCTTGATGTGGTTAACCATCAGTAGTCACCACTTGTGCAGTAGCCTATTTCTCAATCAATAATGAAGGTTTATACAATTCATTCAAAATTGATAAAGAGCCAAGATTACAAGCACAATAAAAAACACACATGTCACAATAACAGATTTGACAATAAATAGACAAGGTAAAAAATATGATACTTAGTAGACATAATAACATGTTCATATGCAATGGAACTTTTCTACAAGTACATACTACAAAAACTAGAATGCATACAACATCAATCATGCAAACTAGTAAGGTACCCACTCAACTTCCCTTACAAATTGGAGTAAGAAGATAACAATCAAGTAATGGTACGATTACTGCTACCAACCAGTAAAAACTTGGAAGATATACCGGTATTATGAGTAGTGGGAGTTACAAGACATATCAACTCACTTTTCTTTACCTACTTGAGTTTCTTGAAGGTATTCTTTTGGCTCAAGTCCATATGAGTAGGTTTGGTTGTTACAGACACAACCTTCTTGGTCTTGTTTTTCTTTTTTTCATTGAAAAAGATCTAAATCCAAAGGAATAAGCACCTTACTTTTGTTCAAAAGCTTGATTTTATTTAGAAGATCTCTGCACAACCACAAGAAATTCATCAAAAGAATTGGGTTTCTTTCGGAGAGAAACCACCTATGAGAGCCGAGAAAAACCTTTAACCATGATTGAAATACAACATTATATCACCTATGATCATAGAACTAAAACCAAACACCTTGAGAGGGTTTTAAAGACATTGGTTGGCTCGAAATCAGTAGAAATGACAAGCAAAGTATACATTATCTACAACTTGTTATCTCATCCGATTCCAATGGTTGCATCCCCACGACTGTCGTTGGGGATGTGTCGAAATCAGTAGAAATGACAAGTAAAGTATACATTATCTACAACTTGTTATCTCATCCGATTCCAATGGTTGCATCCCCACGACTGTCGTTGGGGATGTGAAGCTTTGCCCACTTAAGTTGACAGATGTTTAATAATGTGAACTTGTTTCTTCACCCATACCAGCTTCTCTTTCTTCTTTAGTACTTCAACCTTTGGTTTGGGTGTGTTGGCTTGCTTCACCTTGGTCTTCTTGCCTTGCTTCTTGACATATGGCCTCTTGCCATAAGTTGTTCTACTGCTATTGAGATTTGCAAGTCTCCCAATCTCTCCAGTCAAGGCTCTTGCTTTAACTTGAAGTAGCTTGAACTTCTTGAGCAAGTACTTTTCTCTTCGAGAATGGTGGAGGTCTTCCAAGTAGAATTTGCAAGTATTTTACAAGTGACCTTGATATCCATAATATGAGCATGTGTGGATACTTTGAGACATTTTTCGAATGCCTCTTGGCTTGGCTTGTGGCTTGGCTTCCTTCTTTAGAGCTTGTTACTTGCCAACTTACTTTGTAGCTTATTTGTTGGCTTGCTTAACTACTCTCTTTTGTGGTGGAGGAGCAGTCTTAGCTTTCACAAAGGTCGTCGATGTTGAAGTGCTAGCAACGTTACTTGGATCAAGCCCAAGTCCCTGTTTGTCACCCGAATTCTTCGATCCTTTTTAAATTAACACAAGGTTATTTGACCCATGATTGAACTTTATGAGCATCTCCTTAGAATCTTGCAGCTCATCCTTCACTTTTTTCATCTCTTCAAGGAGAGATATAACTCTCTCATTAGTCACCACCAGCTCATTCTTGAGGAATTTGATTTCTTTATCTTTTCCTTCAAGAATCTCTTTGTCATCCACCTCTCTCTTGGAGGCTTCTTCCACTTGAAGAGTTAGATCATTCTTCTCAGTCTCAAGACTTAAAATCTTTATTTTGAGCTCTTTGTTTGACTTTGACAAGCTCTTACTATTTTTTAGAATTCTGGAGAACAATTCTTCCTCGTGGAGATCATCTTCACTCTCTTCTTCCTCACTTGAGGATTGAACATTTCCTTCGTCCTCTACTTGCTCATGTGAGGAATCATGTGAAATAGTGAAGGCAACATAGTTTCTTTTCATTGCTTCCTCATTATCATGGGAAGAGTCAGATTTCAACGATGAATTATCAAAAGTAACATTCATCACTTTCTTACCCTTTGAATTACCGAAGCTCTTCTTGTTAGGGAAAATGTTTTCCATGTATCCAAATCCACGACACTTGTAGTATTGCACCTCATCACTCTTCTTCTTCCCAAACTAATCTTCATTTTTTGGACTTGAAGAAGGAAGAGTTCTTCTTGTCGAATTCTTGAAGTCCTTATTTCTTCTTTTTTATGTGCTTCGTGAATTTCCTTGTAAGGATAGTAATTTCCTCATCACTTGAGTCATCGAAGGATTTGTCATTCGACATGCTAGCTTTCTTAGAGACCTTGAAAGCTATATTATCGGACTTCTTCGTAGAGTAGAAGTTAGACTCGAATGTCCAGAGATTTCCTGCAAGTTCTTCAGGTAGAAGAGCATCAATATCTTTACTGTCCTCAATAGCCGTAACCTTGGCTTCAAATCTCTTCGGGAGAGATCTAAAGATCTTACGGACTACCTTAGAGTTAGAAATAGTCTCTCCTAAGGCAAAAGTGTTGTTTATAATTTCACCGCGTTTGCCATAGAACTCGTTGAAGGTCTCATGTTCCTCCATTCGAAGCGTTTCGAATTGACTAGTCAACATTTGCTAATTTGCAACTTTGACAGTCCGGGTACCTTCATGTGTAACCTCTAGTTTGGTCCATGCTTCCTTTACTTCAAGGCAATTGGATATGCTTCGAAACTCATCGGTCGTAACCAGCCCGACCTACTAAACGGTTCATTAGTTGAATTGATTAGTCCGGTCGAATTTTTAAGACATTGGTTTGCAGTGTTATGTTTATTCAAAAATACATTCTAAGATGAGAAGGAAAAAATAAGCTGCCTCATTAAAAACTTTGGTAAGGAAAACCCAGAGGGACAAAAACCTTGACAAAAGAAAAAGAGTACAGCGCGATAAGGTCCAGTCAGACAAAAGCAGGCACTGGTATACTCCCCCTGATTGAGCAGGCACTCAAGTCAGTCTGCGTGATGATACATCTATCTCATGCCAATACCATAAATCAGCTTTCTGAACATTGCCGTAGGCAGAGACTTGGTGAATAGATCAGCAAAATTTTCACAGGATTGTATCTGCTGGATATCAATCTCACAGTTCTTCTGGAGATGGTGGGAATAAAATAACTTTGGCGAAATATGCTTGGTTCCATCACCTTTGATGTAGCCTTCCATGACTTGTGATATGCAAGCGGCATTGTCTTCAAAAATAATTGTTGCAACATCAGTAACAGAGGGTAGAGCGCAAGAGCTTCTGATGTGTACAATCAGTGATCGTAGCCACACACATTCCCGGATAGATTCATGCAATGCAATAATTTACGAATGATTCGAAGAAGTGGCTGGGAGGCTTTGCTTGTTGGATCGCCAAGAGAATGCAATACCTCCACTTGTAAAAACATAACCAGATTGGGAGATAGCTTTATGGGGATCGGAGAAATATCCAGCATCAGTGTATCCGATTATCTGAGAGCCATTTGATGGGTATCTCTGATAGAATAATCCCATATCTGTAGTCCCGTGGAGATAACAGAGAATCTGCTTGACACCTGTCTAATGTCTCCTTGTCGGGGCAGAACTGAATCTGGCTAACAAATTCACAGCAAATGCAATGTCTGGTCTGGTACATTGGGCCAAGTACATCAATGCGCCGATTGTACTCAAATATGGTACCTCAGGACCAAGTAGTGCTTCAGCTTCTTCCTTTGGTCGGAATGGGTCTTTCTCAATATTAAGAGCTCTCACAACTATAGGAGTACTCAATGGATGTGCTTTGTCCATGTTAAAATGCTTCAGGATCTTCTCAGTATACGCCATTTGATGGACTAAAACTCCATTTGAGTTATGCTCGATCTGCAAGCCGAGACAAAATTTTGTTTTCCCGAGATCTTTCATCTCGAATTCCTTCTTCAGGTATTCAGCAGCATTACGGAGCTCTTTAGGAGTCCCGATTAAATTTATATCATTGACATACACAGCGATGATAGCAAATCCAGATTCTGATTTCTTTATAAAAACGTAGGGGCAAATGGGATCTTTTGCATACCCTTCTTTTATCAAGTATTCACTAAGGCGATTATACCACATCCGCCCGGATTATTTCAATCCATACAAAGCTTTTTTGAGCTGAAGTGAATACAAATGACGTGGTCTTCCTTTAGGTAAAAATAACCCTTCCAGGACTCGTATATAAATATCTGTATCTAACTTCCCGTACAGATACGCAGTGACCACATCCATCAGATGAATGTGGAGTCTTTCTGAGACTACCAGACTGATCAGATATCTGAATGTAATTGCATCCATAACAGGAGAATATGTCTCTTCATAATCAATCCCAGGTCTCTGTGAAAAACCTTGTGCCACGAGTCGCGCCTTATAGCGAACAACCTCGTTTTTCTCATTGCGTTTTCTTGTAAAGACCCATTTGTTTCCCACCAGGTTCACATCCGCGGGTGTTGGTACAACTGGTCCAAACACCTTACGCTTTGCAAGAGAAGCTAGCTCTGCTTGGATAGCTTCTCTCCATTTTTCCCAATCGATTCTATGTCGACATTCCTCTATAGAGCGTGGCTCAATATCATCGTTCTCTGTGACGATGTCAGTAGCTACTGAGAAGGAAAAAATATCGTCGACAATTATTTCATTGCGATTCCACATTTCTCTGGTACATGCATAATTTATAGAGATTTCCTCATTTCCCTCTCCTGGGGATTATACCGGTCCCTCTTCTGGGGATTTGCCTTCTTCAAAAGGCATATCATCAAAGAATGTGGATCGTTCAATGATACTCTCTCTGGGAGTATTTACATTTATTGATTGACATTTCCTCTTCCTGGGAACAGAATCTTTCGAACTAAGAGGTCGCCCACGCTTTTGGCGTGCATTAGACGACTCATTTGCTGCAAGTTGTCCTACTGGGGTCACATGCCCTCTCGAGACATCAGCTCTTACAGCATGTCTCTCCGGGACATCAAGTTTAGCTGGAGCATTTGCAGCAGGTATATATGACTTGGTAGCTTTAGCTGCGTCATTAAATGCATCAGGCATTTCATTGGCAATTTCCTGAAGATGAACAATCTTCCGCACCTCAATGTCACAGGCATTGGTACGAGGATCAAGATGAGACATAGATGGTGTGATCCAGGAAATCGCATGTCGTTCTTCTGACGACGAATCATGTCGTTCTCCTGACGACGGATTGTCTCCCCCTAATGACGGGAAGACTGTCTCATCAAAATGACAGTCGGCAAAATGGGCGGTAAAAACATCACCTGTCATTGGCTCAAGATAACGAATAATAGAAGGTGAATCAAAGCCAACATATATTCCTAGCTGACGTTGAGGACCAAACTTGGTGCGTCGCGTAGGGGCAATAGGAACTTGCACAGCACAACCAAATACACACAAGTGTGAAATGTTTGGTTGGTGACCCATAACAAGTTGCATAGGAGAATACAAATGATATGCAGTCGGACGAATCCAAACCAATGCAGCTGTATGTAAAATGGCATATCCCCAGGTTGCAAGAGGTAGCTTAGTTCTCATAAGCATAGGCCGAGCAATGAGCTGAAGACGCTTCACAAATGATTATGCTAGAACATTTTGTGTATGAACATGAGCAACAGGATGCTCTACGTCGATGCCAACTGCTTGGCAATAAGCATCAAAAGCTCGAGATGTAAACTCGGCAGCTCCATCAAGACGGATAGACTTGATGGGGAATTCAGGGAAATGTGCACGTAATCGTATAATCTGAACGGGCAAAAGTGCAAAGGCAACATTGCGAGTGGATAATAGGAAAATATGCGACTACCTCGTCGAAGCATCCACCAAGACCATAAAATATCGGAATGGTCCACATTGGGGATGAATAGGCCCACAAATATCTCCCTGAATTCGTTGCAGAAAAGCTGGGGATTCAACAACGACCTTGGTTAAAGATGGTTTAAGCACCAATTTCCCCAGGGAACACGCTGCACAAGCATAATCTTTGGACATCAGAATCTTCCTGTTCTGCAATGAATGTCCCTGCGTGTTTTGAATTATTCTATTCATCATGGTAGAACCTGGGTGACCAAGTCGATCATGCCAAACCAGAGGAGAGAGCTGGGAGCTTCTCTAATATACGCTTCTGGTGTGAGACAGTGGAGGTAATACATAAGTATTCCATATCATGCTCATTCACTGTCTCAAGGTGGTATCCATTACGACGTATGTCTTTAAAGCTCAACAGATCTCTCCTGGATCTGGAGGAATACAAAGCATCGTCAATATCAAGTATTGTACCACCCGGGAGCATAATACTAGCTCTACCAGAGCCCTCAATCAGACTAGTCGTACCAGTGATAGTAGTCACGCAAGCCTTGAACATACTCAAGCTCGTGAAAAATTTACTACCACAGAGGATTGTATGGGTCGTAGCATTGTCTGCTAGACAAACATCCTTGCCATATTGGCTTTGTTTGGATATGTCTCTACTTGGACCAATATCTCGGGATATGCCTCTGCTTGGGTCTATATCCTTTAAAAATAAAGCAAGAATAAGCATATACACAAAGCGCATATATTATATATAAACAAAAGTAGTACAAGGAAAGTAATACAAGAACAGTAGTACAATTGGTATGAACATACTCAATCCCCAATTGTATGCCAAAACTCTAATTGGTGTGAACATGCTCACCCCCCAATTAGTTTGCGTACATCCTCTCCTTTTAGATCGAGAAACATATCAGACAACTCCAGGTGGGTATCATCAGTGGGAACACCATTACAAATATAATTTGTCTCGGCACCAGTTTTGGCTTTCTTACATGAAGCCTAATACAAATCGACTAGGTGCCCGGCCGTATAACAATTACGCGCCAGGTGTCCTTTCATGCCAAAACGATAGCAGGTTACATCTCTAGGGGGTCTATTCTAACCTCTCCCTTTTCCTTGCTTCGTTTCGCTTCTATCCCTCTCTTGGGGATCAGCGGTATCCCTCTTCTGAGGATTTTGTGTAGCATGATTTGGATTATTCCACTTCTCGGAATTATTCCGTCGGTAGCATCTACCGCGCCTACCTTTATAACCAGGTCGTCCACGTCCCTGACCTGAAGCAGTCGCTGCATAAGCTTCAGGTACAGACGTAGAACCAGTGGGACGAGCCTCATGGTTCAATAACAACAAGTCATTATTTTTCTCAGCAACTAGAAAACAGGAGATCAATTCAGAATATTTTTGAAACCTACGCTCTCTATATTGTTATTGTAACAGCACATTAGAGGCGTGGAAAGTGCTGAAGGTTTTCTCCAGCAGCTGCGCATCAGTAATAGTATCAACACACAGTCTCAGCTGTGAGGTTATTCTGAATAAAGCCGAATTATATTCTGTTACTGATTTGAAGTCCTACAAACGCAGGTTCCTCCAATCATTTAAAGTACCAGGATGTATGACCATCGACAAGTGGCCAAATCGATCCTTTAAACAGTTCCAGAGGACTAACGGATCTTTCACCGTCAAATATTCATATTTAAGTCCCCCATGGATGTGGTGCTGAATGAAAATAGTGGCAGCAGCAGCACGACTCTTTGTGGTCGGCTGATTTCCTTCCTGGATAGTATCTCCGAGTTGCTTGGACGCGAGATTGAGTTCCATATCCAGGACCCAGGAAAGATAGTTGTTTCCAGTGATATCTAAAGCAACAAACTCAAGCTTTGTTAGATTCAACATTAAAAATAAGACAACATAAGTATACCTTTCTGATTTTGTGAGATGCCCAGGAGCTTCTGGTTGATCACAAAATGTCGAGGTCTCGATCTGGAGAGTGGTAGAGACTCGTGCTGATAACGTGTTATAATTTCAAGGCACACAAGATATATATCGAGAGAAGTGGGAAGAGGGTATTACTTATTCACTGATTCATAACATATCACTCTCTATAAGCTTCGTACAAAATTAACTTCATCTGTTACTAAATAACAAAGGAGGGAACAAATATATATAGAGGAGGGTGCATGTGGGAGTGCACCCTCATGATAACACGTATGAATAACGTGTTATGTGCATGGGCATATGGGCGGTGGACCAGCCACATAGCCTTATGCGTCATAACATTGACACATTTATAGAGCATTAATTGCATTGAAAGTCTAAAAACCTCACAAAAGTGATTTGTCTATAAGGCAAAGGAGCTTAAAATTACGCATGCTTGAAAAACTTCACCGAATGGGGGCCAACCCAAAAAATTCAGTAAATGGGCTGGTCCCTAATTT
>MVGT01002519.1:187486-204066 GCA_002174775.1 Macleaya cordata
TACCCGACCCATCCATGGAATCCATAAACTTCCATACGATCTTTTTTTTTTCCTTTTTTCTTCCATTTCTTCTTCTAATCCCCTTATTCTTCCTTCAGTTTTCTCCCCACTCTCAAAATTTCTTGACTGCATCGGAGGAGGAGATCAGGGGTGAAGATCGACCAAAATCTATGTAATCCTTCTCTTTTTGTTTTCTCTCCTCTTTCTCTCTTGCCTCTCAATCACTTTCCCTCTGAACTCAAGTTCTCTCTCTTAATCACCCTCGCTCCAAATTAGGGTTGTAGACATGCCAACCAAACTAGACATCGGCAATTAGACTGTTTTTTGTTCATCAATGAAATTTATATACAAGTAAATATATCTCATACAAGAAATATTTGTGCAAGTAAAAGTATCACATATCCCATATCTATGTGCAAGTTGAAATAACATACATATTTTATCTATTTGCCAGTAAAAGTACCGCGCATACCAAACCAATAGTTGTATAAAAAGCATTATATCTCAATTCACATGCAGTTGTTGCCTTATTTTGATCTTCATCCCATATGTTCTTATTTCTAACAATTTTTAATGGCATTAAATGTTTAAAACAATATACCACATTATTGTAAATGAGAACTTGGATTTATAGTTCGTCATGGATGATGCATCCCAAGATGGACTTACGTCAAGCAACGAAATAATACATAATGAGAATGAAGTGTTGAATGGACGTGAGATGTTTGTACAATATACATTAGTAACAGGTTAATGAAATGGAGAAATAGTTTGTAGTGTGCTCTTGATTTTATATCATGTACAATGTCATTATCAAGTGATCTCTTCTCTTTGAAATTCTGAGTAGGTCTACAATGTATTTAAAGGTCTTCAAATGACTTAAAATGATGGGGTCTAAAGTGGGTCTAAATTAGGGTCTAAAGTGGGTCTATTGATCGCTGAATGGCTAGTATTTGTCAATAATGATCACTGAAGAAGATCTAAACTGGGACTAGAGTCATTTTAAAGTAGGTTTCAAAAAGTCGTAAAATGTTGAGGTCTAGAGTGGGTCTAAAGTAGGTCTAAAGTGGTTCTAACAGGGTGTAAATTGAGTTTATACATCTCAGGATGACAAGTATTTGGCATTAATAGGTCTAAAGCATATCTAAAGTCGGTATACAGGAAGATTAAAGTAGGTTTCCAAATGGCGTAAAATGTTAAGGTCTAAAGTGGGTCTAACATAGAGTAGGTCTAAGAGGGGTGTAAAGTGGGTCTATAGGTCTCCAACTGGATCAAAACCTATAAAATGTTTATATAACATTCTTTCCATGGCCAAATTAATCAAATGATATGGGTTCTCATCATTTAAAAAAAAAAACCTGGTAGGCAAACATATTATATTTAACAAGCCCAAAAAAGGCTAAAGAGTTATAACCTAATACATATTTTGAGATCATTTACAAGTAATTTGCTAAGAATATTTTGATTTTTTCATTTGATGTTGCTCATCCCTTATTCAAAAATCTAAAAATTTCTTGGCAGTCCCTTCTAATGTAGAGCTTTTCTACCTTACATTCTCTATCCCAACTGAGAGCTTGGAAAGGTTTCAGCAGATTTGTATATCTTGATGTGATACTGTTTGGAATATGCCTTTATATTCTGTTCAAAGAAATGTTGATGTTGGTCACTCTCCCAGAGTTTTTTTTTACTGGATCTACTTTTATGTTTCCAAACATAAAGTGGTGATTCTTTAATTGAATAATCTCAATCAAAAGAGAGAGATACCTGATTCAAGAAGAAAACACTCTAAAGAATTAGTATCAAGATAAAATATAGCTATATGATTTAATTGCATATACCTTATCAATTAGAACCATTGTTAATGAGCTTGTAATACCACGCCCACATATTTTAGGTCTGTAGCCCTTACTCAATGAGAATTAGGCATTTTGGCAGAACCATTAACAAGCTATAGCTCTAGGGTGTACGCATTACACCAAGTTAACATGAAGCTTGCAATAACATTCAATACACAAGAAAAATAAAGCTGAAATAAACTTTATTAACTTCTAAAATAAGATGTCAAATGAACAAACGAATGAATGATTATTATAAAGGAATAATGGACTAAATATGTGTCCAAGCCAAAACGAAAATTAATTAAAAGAATAACTATTGTCTTCACGGAAATCTAGAAAACTTCGAAGACTTATTCTTGCCTTTCTCGTACCCCCTCTATCGAGGATTCGCCTGCTGACCTAGACTTTAAAAGTTTAATGGTGCTAGGTCAAAACCTAGCTAGCAAATTCACTAGTTCTCTTAGCTTAGATTCAAGATGAATTTCACATGAGTGCATTAACAATACTGCATAAGATTCGTCAAAATAAAAAATTAAACAAAGTAAAGAGATGCACAGATTCATGATTGTTGTGTTTTATGGTCTTTAGTTAAGTTTAGAATCTCGCAACAAGTAGTGTTCTCTAGTTACTACCCACGTTTCACCAATCCCTTTAATTTACTAGAGACACTGGCCCTGCACCACGTGAATCCGATGAATACCCTCGAAATCCTTCCCCGAACATTGGTAACCCTGTCGGCGTTACTTAAGTATCAAGTGATTCCGTAGATCTCACTTAGAGATTCCGTAGACCTCGCTTGGAGACGACCAGGCCTATACAGGACCTACACTATGTTTGCATGCAAGCCAAATAAGTTATTTAAGTACACATCAAGCTTATATAGGTTTCATACATGATAGGTGTGTCTACAAGTATCCAACAACATGAAAGTATTTCACAAGTAGTTTATGCATGCATTCTTTGCTCATAAATACATATATTCACATGTTAGGCATGTTGTACATCATGATAGCCCTTAAACAAAAGCCCATATTCATTAAAAATTCTAAAACAGCTTAAATAAGGCCATTTGGTCAGTTGGTATCGATACCAGCTTAGTTGGTATCAATACCAACATCCACCGCAGAAACAGGCATGGTTGGTATCGATACCAGCCATGGGTGGTATCGATACTGCCCTAGTATCGATACCACCTGAGTCTGGTATCCATACTAGCCTCGTCTGTTGGTCAGGCTTCTGCCAGTATCGATACCTGCCCTGTAGGTATCGATATTCCCTGGGTTTGTCCGCGATTTTCGGTTTTGTTCTTCAACAAAACTTCGTGGAAACATGGTTTTTATCACCTACAACATTAGGGAATTATATATCCATCAAATATTCATAGATTCGATGCATTCTAACCATTAGAAACATACACACATCATACGATCATGGATTACTCGTATTCATTCATGTAGTTAACATATAAACAACGTATAAACTAGGTTTTTATGCATTCAATCATTAAGAAAGCATACCAACATCATAGAGAACCTAAATCTATACCAAAAGAGTAAGTTACTACTTGCCTCAAAGCAAAACCTTCTCTGCAATCGCAAGGAAGAAGAAGAATCCCTGCTCTTGAAGCCTTCAACCCTTTCTCCCACGCACACAATTTTTATTCGATCAGCTTTCATGAGAAACTTGAAGTTCCCCTGCCTCGAACCCTAGTCGATCCTCTCTCTCTTGCTCTCCCTCTCTCTTGGTTGATCAAAACAAAAAGGGGGGTTTGGGGTTACTTTATATTTATAACTATTATAAACCTAAACTTATTAAAACTCTAATAGGGTGCCCTTAACAAAGGAGGGTTGCCCCCAACATTAGTAACTTAAGGAATAAGGGTATTACAATCTACCCCTCTAAAAAAGGATTTCATCCTCGAAATCGCACATACCTCTTCAAAAAGATCCGAGTAACTCGCGCGCATCTCCTCTTCTCTCTCCCACATGGCCTCACGCTCATCATAATGATGCCACTGCACCTTCACCCAAGGTAGTGATCTTGACCTATAAGCTTCTGCTCTTTGTAGTCAAGAATCCTATAAGGCTTCTCTATATAAGTTGCTCCTGGCTGCAACTCTAACTCAAGGAAATCGACCATTGCTGGACGATCATCATCGTACGTGTGTCTCACAATAACCCATTGCGAGAAAAGAAAATACAAATTCATGTACGTTGCATATGTAAGTTTAAATTACAAATATGAAGGCCATGTTTGGATGGAATGAATGTGAGTCTTTATGACAGTGAATCGCAAACTCACCTTCCTTACTAAGTTGCTATTCTCTCATTTTTTTAAAAATCGCATTTCGACGTAATTGAATTTAAAAAGAATCAAATTTGATTCTTATCCAAATGCCAACACCAACAATTCAAAATAACTCAAATAGTACCCTACAAGCAACCAAAAACATTCATTGAAGTGGGTCCAATTAATTGACCAATGTAAAAGATGGCGATGCCAAGCACAACTAAACTACCATCGATGATATGAGTGTCCATACCCCTCGTGAGCTAGGCTAGACTGGGACCAAAAGATAATCTAAAGTTGTATTAATTTTTCGTACTTAATTAATTGGGTTTAGAAGTTGTCGAGACTCAATATCATATCAGGTCTGGTTTTGGTTCAAATGTGATCCTGTCCGTTTTATAACTGGTCTGATTCCAAACCCGGGTCTGCCCTAGATAGATTATCTACACTAGTATACATGGAGATTGATATTTGAAGTAGATGGTCACGATTCTAACATAATGTCGAACCTTTTAATATTATTAATTAATTAAGACGACGTGAAGCCAAATTAGGTTGCTAAAGTAGTTTATAATAATTTTATAATCTCCATATTAGTGCACAATTTCAGTAGTGGCAATGATAACAACCTTCCTACCTAGACATGTTGTATTTCATAAGGCCCTAATGTTATATCTTCTATGATAGAATATGAACACTAGCTTTATCTTCTTAGCTATGTGGTGGTAATGCATATGATAGATATTTTAAAGAATAAATCTCTGATATGTGATGACTGGGGTTGCATACAGTATTTATGTGAATGGCTTCAGATGATTTAATTAAAATGATTTCAAGTTTTATGCGAAAAGATTTTCGCAATAAATTTTGAAGTCATATGACAGCATGCACATAAGAGGATTTTTATGTTGCCTGGTCATCTGTACTGTTATACTTGATATATATTAAGGGGGTAGTTCATTTTGTGAACTGAAGTCAATTTTGACAACATTGCATCCAACCCAACAATGAAAATGTGTTCATTTTGTGAATTCAAAGTCAATTCTGAAAAAGAAATTGCATCCAACCAAAAAGTAAAAATGTTTAAGAATTCAATTTCGGAAATAAAACTATTTACATTTCTTTAATTTTCATCAAATTATACTTTTTAATTGTATTTGATGATCAACAATAGCTTTGAATAGGTGGTTGGTATCTCTCTTCGTTACGACTTATGAGTAGGTGTGTCAACAGGACGGTTCTGGATCGAATCCTAAAGGTTCCAGATCCGGTCCCGTTAATATGAAAGTGCTTCCGGATCCTACCGGTTCCGGTTCCGGAACCTCAATTGGTGGTTCTGGATCCGGTACTGCTAGGATCCGCGGGTACCCGCGGTTACTCGATACCCGTTTTTATTTTATTTTATTTTTTTTTACCTTTTTTTCATATAAAAAGTATTTGTATTTTGTGTTCGTATTCTATTCAATCATAAAATTAGGTTTATAACAAAATTTGTTATATAATAGTCATTGGTTTCTTTTATTTTCTTTTTTAATTTAAAAAAGTTAAAAATTTATTATATAATAGTAGATTAAACTATAAATTATAATATTTATAAGGAACCGGGTACCCGCAGGGTACCGTTGGGTGGATCCAAAAAATTTCGGATCTAAAATAGGCAGATCCGAAATGGATCCTAAATTAATCAGATCCACAAAATAAGGTCACCGAACCGCAATAAACGGTTCCGGTACCGGTTCGGTTTCGGGTATTTTGGTACCCATTGACACCCCTACTTATGAGGAGTTCAAGTTGTGGAATTTTCATGGATGTTCTGCGTGTAATCTCATTTCTTTAACTCTCTACGCCTCTGATCGGCGTAACTTTTCTGACGACTTAGAGCTGCTCGCATGCGCACTCTGATTAGGGTTATTTTCTTCGAAGTCTATTGTACGATTTTCGAACTTGGAAGTTTTGACTCTTCAACTTTCGCCTAACATACTGGAGATCTGTAAGGTCTGCCATACAATGCTTCAAACAGTACCATCCCGATGCTGGTTTGGTAACTGTTGTTGTAGGTAAACTCGACAAGTGGTAATAAATCTTTCCAATTACCCTTGAAGTCTAGAACTACACAACAAAGCATATCCTCTAACACTTGGTTAACTTTCTCCGTCTGCCCATCCGTTTGAGGATGGAAAGCCATGCTAAAGTCAAGCTGCATCCCCATGGCGTCTTGAAAAGCCCTCCAATACTTTTGAGGTAAACGAAGTATCTCGGTCCGTCACCACTGAGATTAGAACTCTATGATATCGAACTATCCCTTTCAAGTACAGCGAAGCTAACTGCTCGGCGGTATATGTCTTCTTGAGTGGCACAAAGTGTGCGCACTTGGTCAGACTATCCAGATCACCCAAATGGAGTTGTGTCCCTTTCCTGGTCTTGGGTAATCCATCGATGAAATCTATAGATATATTCTCCCATTTCCACTCAGGTATATCTAAGTACTGCAAATTACCCGCTGGTTTTCGATGTTCTACCTTTACTTGCTGACAAGTAAAGCATATACGCATGAACTCTGCAACGTTACGCTTCATTCCTAACCACCTTAAATGTCGTTTGAGATCCGGATATGCCTTGTTCTCTCCAGGATGTATAGTATACTTACTATAATGTGCCTCGCTCAAGATGTGCTTCCTCAGTTCAGTTTTCTCTGAAATACACAAGCGACCCTTAAATCTCAAACCATCGTCTTCCCCGACAGTTATGTTTGTGATTCCTCCTTGTTGGACACCAGCAACCCTGTTATTGCATCATTGATCATTTTCTTGCTCACCAATGATTTAGTTCACTAGAGTAGGTCGAATGATCACACTACCCAACATCAGTTGTCTCTACTCGTGGGTTGCCAAATCGAAGTCATACTCTGAAACTACCTCCAACAGTCGCCACTGCTGGACCATCATAGAGGCTAGATACCCCTAGGTTGTCTGTTCAATGCGTCTGCCACCACGTTAGCCTTTCTCGGGTGATACTGCAACTAAAATTCATAATCCTTCAGTAGTTCCAACCATCTATGCGACCTCATATTCAGCTCATTTTGCGAAAATAAGTATTTGAGACTTTTATGATCCAAAAAGAGCTCAAACATCTTCAGTGCAAATACTACAGCTACTAACTCGAGGTTATGAGTCGGATAGTTATGCTCATGTATCCTCAACTGCCTCGAAGCATCTGCAACCACTCGATTGTTCTGCATCAAAACACAACCCAGTCCCTGATGCGATGCATCGGTAAACACCAGGGGTCTGGTTCCACTTTTTAGTATAATCAAACTAGAGCGGTTGTCAACTTTTCTTTTAACGCTTGAAACGCTTGTTTACACCTGTCATCCTACTTGAATAGAAAATCCTTCTTGAGGAGACTTGTCAAAGGCCCTGTTATATGCGAAAATCCTTTGATGAACCGCCTATAGTACCCAGCCAATCCTAGGAAACTTCAAACCTTTGTCACCATAGTGGGTTGTCACCACTCCAGCACAGCCTGAACCTTGGAAGGGTCCACTGTCACTCCCACCCCTAACACTACGTGTCCTAAGAACTTCACCTCTTGTTGCTAGAATTCACATTTCTTGAATTTAACATATAACTGGTGCTCTCGTAGAGTCCAAAATACTCTACGCAAATGAATCTCATGGTCCTCTCGTATCTTAGAGTATATCAATATGTCATCAATGAAGACGATCATGAACTGATCTAAGAATTCTCTGAAAACCCGATTCATCAAATCTATAAACACGGCTGGTGCATTAGTAAGCCTAAACGGCATTACCAAGAACTCGTAAGACCCATATCTTGTCAGAAATACTGTCTTAGGGATGTTACTCTCGAACTCTAAGCTGATGATAACCTGACCTTAAGTCAATCTTGGAGAACCATTTTGCTCTCTTAAGCTGATCAAATAGATCATCTATCCTATGCAAATGATACTTATTCCTTACTATAACCTTGTTCAGTTCCTGGTAGTCTATACATACTCTCATGGACCCATCTTTATTTTTAACAAAAAGAACTGGTGCACCCCAAGGTGACGAACTACGACGTATTAAACCCTGAGCCAAAAGCTGGTCTATCTAGTTTTTCAACTTTTTCATCTTTATTAGATCCATCCGATAAGGTATCTTAGCAATCGGTTTTGTGCACAGAACCGGCTCCAAGCAGAATTCTATCTCTCTGTGAGGTGGTAACCCTGGGACCTCGCCAAATACATCGTGGTATTTGCACACCACAAGAATCGATTCAAGCTCTCTGCCTTCAATCGGATGCTCCAACATATCCACAAAACACATAGGTGTCCTATCAAGACCATATTCTTGCGACAACGACAACACATATATTGTTTCCTCTGGTATAGAAAATGTTATCATTTTCGCGTAACAATCCAACTTCGCATGGTATGCAGCAAGCCAATCCATGCCTAGTATAACATCAACGCCCTCTAGACCTAACAAATAAAGATCTGAGGCAATAACTAGTTTTCCCAAACTAATAACATAACCCTTACAAACTAGTTCTACTGGTACTGTCCTCCCCATAGGTGGCATAACAGAGAAAGAGTAATCACACTTTTCTGGCCTAAGTGTCAAGGTGTCCAAGAATATACGTGATATGAAGGAATGAGAAGCTCCAGAATAAAAAGGATTCAGTCAGGCCGAGTGTGAATTAGGAACGTACCTTCCACCATTCCCTCTAGCGCTCTCGCATCCCTAGGTACTACAGTATAAGCTCTACCCTGATGCTGTCCCTGTTGTTATCCTTACGGCTGCCTCTCCTGATTAGGTACAGGTATAGCTGGCTGGGGTCGAGCTTGACCCTATGCATTCTACCTCGGCTGTTGATTCTTCCTAGCCTCTTGTGCCCTATTTCCATGTAGGCAATCCGCTGCTCTGTGGCCTACCTCTCCACAAGCATAACAAGGACCTTTAATTGGTTGTCTATTGCCCCCTTTAGTTCTCACTGCTTCGGGTTATCCTGGAACCATTGCGCCAGTGTTCTTGCCCTCTGTTTTCTACTACTTCCGCTACCTTGGTTGTCCCGATTCTTTCCTTATTGCCCTTGACCGTTCTTCTGATCACGCTTGTCGGTTGACTTATTTTCGGCCTTTCCACTTCTCTTCCGGCGTGCCTCTTAGATTTTCTGATCATTAAGTCGTGCACACTCTATAACTTTAGCAAAAGTATCGAAACTAGGTTGTCCGATAATGTGTCTAGAGATCTGTCGATTCAATCCCCTCAGGAACTTCTGTATCTTACTCTTCTCAGTCGAAATAAGACCTGGTGCATACAAAGCTAGTCTAGAGAACTCTCTCGCATTATCTACCACTGTCTGGTCTTCTTTCTGTCCCAACTGTTGGAAATCCTTCTTTATCGCCATTCATGCACTTTGAGGAAAGTTCTGGTCAAAGAACATCACTTGGAACTACTGCCAAGTCAAGGTGGTAGTATCCAGATCCTGAGAACGAGACTCCCACCAATCCAGTGCGTGATGTACAAGCTGAAATACCGCAAACCTCTGTTTATGCTCTTCCGGATACTCGAAAGTCGAAACATCTTCCCAACTCCTTGATCCACTGATGAGCCCCTAATAGATCTATGGAACCCCCAAAAGTTTATGGCTTCAGTCTTAAGAAATGCTTAAGTAACTCAAGCCACGTAGGTGTTCTTTCCTACACCACTGGTGGTTGCGGCTCCTGAACCGGTGCTGGTGCCACTGGTCCCCTAGCACCAAAATGTGCATTCAACCTAGCATCCACAAGTGCCCCTACTGACTCCGTGATCAATTGATGTAATATCGTCTACTCTGGCATTTGAGGATTGACACTTCCTGCCCAATTCTAACCTGATCCTTGCCCGATCTCTCCCTATTGTGGTGGTGGAGGAACCTCGGGTTGTGGTGCATTCACCTCTTCAATAGAAACATCATTGTTGTTCCCCCGTGCACCTCTACCTCCTCGCCGACCACCCTTACCTCTCGCTTGCGTCCCAGACATAGTTCTGAGATACACGAAAAAGAAGGTAAGAAATGGAACTAAGTCTATCGCAATCCAAGCCAAAAAGCAAACAACAAGCAAACAATTCATTCAAGTGCACTCTTAGGTTTTGTGCCTATCATGTTACAAACAACATCCTAATTCATTTTACTCCCTCTAGGACTTTGAACCTGAGGCTCTGATACCAACTGTAATACCCCGCCCTCACATTTCAGGTCTGCAACCCTTACTTAATTAGAACTAAGCATTTCGGTGGAATCATTAACAACTTGTAGCTCTAGGGTGTATGCATTACACCAAGCTAACATGAAGCTTGCACTCATATTTTATACACAAGAAAAATAAAGCTGAAATAAACTTTATCAACTTCTAAGATAAGATGTCAAATAAACAAACGAATAAACGAATATTCTCAAAGAATAATGGACTAAACATGTGTCCAAACTAAAACGAAACTTAATTAAAAGAATAATTATTGTATTCACGGAAATCTAAAAAACTTAGAAGACTTATTCTTTCCTTTCTCGTACCCCGCCTCTGTCGAGGATTCGCCTGCTGACCTGGACCTGAAAAGTTTAATGGTGCTAGGTCAAATCCTAGCCTGCAAGTTCACTAGTTCCCTTGGAGTAGATTCAGGATAACCATGAGTTTCACATGAGTGCATTAACAATACTGCATAAGATTCGTCAACATAATAGATTAAACAAAGTAAAGAGATGCACAGACTCACGGTTGTGGTGTTTTATGGTCGTTAGTTAAGTTTAGATTCTCGCAACAAGTGGTGTTCTCTAGTTACAACCCATGTTTCACCGGTCCTTTTAGTTCACTCGAGACACTGACTGTGCGCCACGTGAATCTAATGAACCGCCTTGATATCCGTCTCCTGAATACTAGTAACCAGGCGTTACTTATGTGTCAAGTGATTTCGTAGACCTCACTTGGCAATTCCGTAAACCTTGCTTGGAGACGACTAGGCCTATACAAGACCTACACTATGTTTGCACGCAAGCCAAACAAGTTATTTAAGCACACATCAAGCTTATGTAGGTTTCATACATGATAGGTGTGTCTACAAGTATCAAACAACATGAAAGTTTTTCACAAGTAGTTTATGCATGCATTCTTTGCTCATAAATACATATATTCACATGTTAGGCATGTTGTACAACATGATAGCCCTTAAACAAAAGCCCATATTCATTAAAAATTCTAAAACAGCTTAAATAAGGCCATTAGGTTAGTTGGTGTCCATACCAGCTTGGTTGGTATCGATACTAACATCCATCGTAGAAACAGGCATGGCTGGGTGGTATCGATACTGCCCTAGTATTGATACCACAGGTCAGGTATCGATACGCCCTGGGTTTTTCTGCAATTTTAGGTTTTGTTCTTAAACAAAACTTCGTGGAAACATGGTTTTTCTCACCTACAACATTAGGGAATCATATATCCATCAAATATTCATAGATTCCATGCATTCTAACCATTAGAAACATGCATACATCATACGATCATAGATTACTCGCATTCGTTCATGTAGTTAACATATAAACAACGTATAAACTAGGTTTTCATGCATTCAATCATTGAGAAAGCGTACCAACATAATTGAAAACCTAAATCTACACCAAAAGAGCAAGTTACTACTTGCCTCAAAGCCAAACCTTCTCTGCAATCGTAAGGAAGAAGAAGAATCCCTACCCTTAAAGCCTTCAACCCCTTCTCCCACGCACCCGATTCTTTTAGATCAACTTTCAAGAGAAACTTGAAGTTCCCCTGCCTCCAACCCTAGTCGATCCTCTCTCTCTTGCCCTCCCTCTCTCTTGGTCGATCAAAACGAGAATGGGGTTATGGGGTTAGTTTATATTTATAACTAATATAAACCCAAACTTACTAAAACTCTAACAGGGTGCCCTTAACAAAGGTGGGCTGCCCCCAACATTAGTAACCTAAGGAATAAGGGTATTACAAAGCTCATTCAAAAAAAATGATGAGAGAGATTAACCTTAAACCTAACTATTAGAACAAGAAATTTATAGAAACAAAGCGGGATAGCAAGAATGTAAACATGACGATAAGGAAAAGTAAAGAGATGTAGGTATACACTGATGTTTAATTTGTTTCTACTGTCTTGAAAATTAGTTAATAAATCAATCCAACCTGTGATTACAAAACAAATTTGGTCTTCCAAAATACGGAATTGTTGCAAACAATAAACCATATGCTTGTATTCAGTTAATCATATAATTTAGCCAAGCTTGGTTAGACAGAAATAAACCAAGCAATAGCAATAAACAAAGTAACTAATAATTCATTCTTAGTATAGTGATTGAAGATTATATGACTGCAAGTACTTGCTAACATAAAAAAGGTAAGGGAGGGTAGCCTGAACAGAAAATGGCACCGGACTATTGTAAAATTGCTACAATTATAATGGAAGTATATAGATGTTAAAACTGAAACCCTATTTAAAGGAGCAACAATACAAATGTAAGAAGTTTGCAACAAACATGAGTTAATAATGAGCATATTTCACATACGAAAATATGATATTAGCAAACATCCACATATGAAAGCAATGCACTAAAACTGGCTGAAAGTATACTAACAAAAACAGTTAATGTAACAACCCATTTTTCAAAAGCCCATGACCCATTGGTCATGGAGATCCAAGTCCAGATGTCTTAACTTAACCCAAGTGGTCGGATTGTTTAACTAGGGTTAAGTCTTAAAAAGTTTAAAATACCTGGATTTTTTTTTTCAAACAACAGTCCAATTTGTACTTATAAAATCTGCTTAGACTTCATTTTAATTTCAAACTGTATAACCCTTAGCTTAAAACGACCGTAAAGGTATAAGGTTTATATTTATATTTTTGAAATATTTTTCTTGCACAAAATTCCACTTGAAATGATGAGAAAACTAAAAACCATTTTTGTCAGGCAGATCTGACTCTGTTTAGCCTAAAACTCCTAGAGGACTCATTTCAACTCCAAATCGAATTCCGTTTAGTGTTATGGAAAGCAGACTGAATTCTCTAAACTTTTTGTGTAGACCCTGGACCGATTCCCAACCGTTCGGTTCAGAAACTGACGTGAACAGGGGTGTTCTGTTCAGAGTCTCACACTTCCAACATACTTAGTCTAACTTTAAAAATTCGAAAACCTAACTTCTAGACTTCCAAAATTTGTGAAATTTAATCTACAGACGCCCCTAACTCTTACGAAAGTTTTAAGACTATCCAGAAACAATTCCTATTTCTAAATCAAGAGAAACGCTTATTTTACTCAGACTTATTAAAAAAAACTATGGTTCATCACATAAAATCTACTAACTCGAATCATCCACGCATGTTGACATAATTAAATCCAATTAAAACACATAAGAAAAATCCCTGTACCAATGATAATATAATTAATAAAGCGTCCACTAAAACAAGAAATCACCTACTTAAGATCTCTTCTCAATCAGCGTCATCCTCACTATTCATGAACCTACTCCCCGGCGATACCATGCGTCACTGTGGGGACAAAGGATTCATGGGGTGAGCTAAGCCCAGTAGGAGGTTTCAAATAATATATATATATATATATATATATATAATTATTTAATTAAAAAAATGATTGAATGAAAAAACACAACATATAATCAACAAAACGCCATGCTTCCCTTACCCGAAGCATGGCTAGAAATAAGGTTTTTGTCACAGCACACTAACTCACGTGGTTCTGTAACAAAAATCAGAAAATAGCAACGTTGATGACAGAAAAACGTTGCAGACAGATCCCTAAAAGGGTGGCCTTTCGCATCCAAGAGTGTGGCTCTTGCATGGCCAAAAGTGTGGCTGAATTCACATGAACCTTTTTTTCACAAGTCACCACATAAGCACAACATGATAAAAATATATGCATCATGATCAGTACATGAATATTTTTTTATTTATGTTTTCGGTTACCAAAACCTGCAATCATCAGAATTGCCTTTCGCGAGAATTCACATTTTGTGGTCGGCTATCAGAGCCCGGCTATCAGAGCCCAGCTATCAGAGCCATATATATTTTTGTATATATATATTCGATTTAAAATCAGTTTAAATCAATAGTAACATCATCATAATGATATGAACAGAATTGAATACCTTTAACAGTAAATAGAATAGGATTTTAGATCCCTTTTTGAACCGATTTCTCTTCCATCGGATCTATATTTTTTTTTCTTTTAAACACAGCATAACATGAACAAAGTCATTATAAAACAGAAAAGAACCAGAAAGGTTCGAACCCCTACCTGAATCGCTTCCTAAAACTGTTGAAACCCCTAGTTGACGTAAAAAATCAGCCCTTTTCGTGTTCAGTTGATAGATTTAGGTTAGAGTATAGTTTAACTAGGGTTTTGCAGGGTTTTAGTGGTAAAAAAGAAGAGTTTTGAAGGGTATGAGGTGCTGGTCGGCCTCTTCTTCTTCCTCATTTCTTCTCTTCCTTTTTCTCTTTTTTCTTCTCTCAGTTGTAAGGTAAGGACAACTAGGTTTTTTTTTTAATAGATAGATATCTAATAAGAGGGGAGAGGGGAGAGAATGAGCGATTTGGTGAGAGAGAAATGTGTGGGATAATGAGGGAGAGTGGGCGAGATCGTGAGATACTCTCTCATGTTTTTTTTTTTGCTCCTATTAGGTCAAGATTTGGCAGGATTTGGTTTGAATCCCTAGCCCTTGATTTTCTTATTCCTAGGGTTCACATAACTCTAAACCCTAAAAGGATAACTAACCTATTTAGAAACCGACCAACTCTCTCTCTTTCTTTCATCTCACATAAAACACATTTTTGGGAGAAGGAGAATTTCTCTCCAAGTCTCCCACGACTCCCACATCAGATGGGGTCAAACCTTCTAATTCTTTGAATATGTTTCCCATGAAATTATATATTCTTTGAGATTTAGAATCTCTAAATATCACGTTTTCTCAACAAGTTTGAGGGTGATGTTATTTCTACCCTCTTGTAGTTGGGTTACCTTAACCCACCACCCAGGAGCAGCCTAATCACATGGATCCCATTGAGCACACCATATTTTATCACAAAATTTTTTAGTTATTATATCATTACCCCCTAAAAAAAATTTGTCCCGAATTTAAAATTCAGAGTAGGTTTAAGTCAAGTACTTGTGAACAGTTCCGAGTACTTTAGTCGCATTGTGGACTCTAACTCCCATGTTGCTTCTTCTGGGTTGTGATGTTGCCACTTCACCTTCACATATCGGATCGTCTTGTTACATAATTCTTGAACTTTGGTGTCCAAGATACAGATGGGTTTCATTTCGTATGTGGCTTTCTCACTTAATTGAACATCTTGCCAATTAATAACATGAGTGGGGTCTGCTTTGTATTTCTGTAGCATAGATACGTAAAACACATTGTGGATGCCAGCCAATTGCGATGGTAACGCGAGTTTATAAGTGACTTGTCCGACTCTTTCCAAAATTTGAAAAGGTTCGATATACCATGGTGAAAGCTTCCCTTTCTTCCCAAATCACTTGATCCCGGGTCTAGGGCTAACCTTTAAAAACACATGATCACCTTCTAGGAAAACCAGTGGCCTTCTACGTTTCTCGGCATAACTCTTCTGTCGGCTTTGAGTAGCCAGTAAGCGTTCTTTGATGATTCGTACATTTTCACTTGTTTGTTGGATAATTTTTGGCCCCATTTCCCTTTTCTCACTGACTTCGAACCAACACAAGGGTGTCCTGCATAGTCTCCCGTATAAGGCTTCATAGGGTGCCATCCAAATACTTACATGGAGACTACTGTTGTACGCAAACTGAATGAGTGGCAGATGTTCATTCCAGCTTCCTTGAAAGTCAATTGCACAGGCTCGCAACATATTCTCCAAAGTTTGTATTGTTCTTTCTGATTGTCCATCGGTTTGAGGATGATATGCTGTAATGCCCCAATTCAAAACTCAAATCTCTAGGAGATTGAATCGCATCTTAAGACATTAGGTTTATTATACCAGGTGATTAAACCGTACTAAAACAAACCTAAATAGAGGTTTATGAACCTAAATCAGAGTTAAGCTAATCTAGTTCGTCAGAACTTTAATCACCTCTAAATATGGTTAGGCCTAACGAAAAATTTGCCAGAGTTTTCCCTGTATTTTTAGGGTCTGAAACCTGTCATAAACCTGTAGAAGAGATGATTTATCCATAAATAACATTTCTATATCAATTCCATTCATCCATATCATCTCATCATATCCAATCAACTATATTCTTCAATATAGAATACCTAGTCATCCACTAGGCTGGATCCAAACCATAATTCTAAAACGATCTCTCGTTTGATAAAATAATACATATATAAGATTTGTTAAGTGATACTAAATATACATAAGTGTGCTTGTTTTACATTATATAGTTCAAAAGAATATATATACAA
>MVGT01003019.1:7532-30454 GCA_002174775.1 Macleaya cordata
CGAATGGAAGTTTAACTCCTAAAGAAGCACTATATTATATGAGAGTGGATCGGAGTACATTGGTTATGAGTACATTAAATATACATTGGCTTGTGGGGCCCACCTAGAGATGAATCATGGGCTCATTTTAAGTTAGGATATTCTCTCCATCATATTGATCATCTTCATATGGCATAATAACAGTAAATCATTATTGTGGTTCTGTGAACTGCTCAAACATCTTATGGAAGAGCATCTGATGCTGGAGTGTCATTGTCATTTGTCAGTTACTGAGAACTACCTCTAATACCAAAATTAATGTGCAAGGGTATTGTCTTCCTCCTATAAAGATATATTCACGTTTACATTTGCCATCTGGCTGTGCTTGTGTTGTTGGGTTGAATTGTGGTTGTAGGCCAGGCTTTTTGCAAACAGTGTTAAAGAGTTACATCCTTTCGAAATAAAAATTCGGAGCAGCAGCAATTAATTGCTTCGCTTGCCAAAAATTGCAAGGCCCTAATAGTGATACATGGCACATGCCATGATCTTTTGGCTTGGTGTAATTTGAGCTGTCATTGCCATTGTATGTACGCTTAACAATAATATGGGGGCCTAATATAAGAAATGCAGTATAAGAAGTCTCTATCTTGCAGAAATTGATACGATACGAACCATTTCTAGTTTGTCTTTGGAAAAGAGTTCTCCTCGAAAGGTTTTCCTTCACAAGGAAACTACTGGGTGTAAAATTTAGGGAACAATAATTATCAGTAACAAATCAGAGTAAAAATCAGCAACTGCATACTTTATGATCTTCTTGTCTGATTCAACCCTAACATTGATTTTAAAGTGCACAAAAGAATTTGTTCTCTTCCTAATCTTAGTACTTATGAAAAAAACTTGTGTTTCTCTCCCTACCATTGATTTGCAAGTGCACAAAATCTGTATTTGGATGGCACTGCAGTCAATTTTTTCAATGCAACTATTTCTCCAGCTCTTTGAGCAACTGCAGAAGCTCCTTGGAGTTAAACATGAATCGAAGGAGGATTTTCATGGTATCTGATTCAGCGTTCTGATTTAGACTGAAATGCATCTATCTGTGGACTACCTCAAAAGGCAGAATGCAATTCCAAACTTTCTGTAGCACTGACAGCTATGGACGAATGCTTTTAGCCCATCATTGACCAGAGGTGTAAGATCAATTTGAATCATAATGTTCTATACAACTGCAGATAAACACTAATATCTAGCCATGTGTTCAAGATGATGCTTAAAGCAAAGAAAAGTCATGTTGTACGAAAGGTTGATCTTACCTGCTATTTCGATCCCATGCACACGTGCACTGTTGTTTTTGGTTTTGTGCCCATTGAAGAATCACACAAGCAAGAAATGAGGTCCATGAATATGTTGGTATTTCCCTGGTATAAGCCTATTACAGAAGCTACAACTGAAGCAGAATTTAACCATGAAAATGTAAGTAATGTTCACGTACTGTCATAAGTGTCTTGTATTACATTTTTCCTGAACTTTATTACTATCAGTCTATCACTTACTCTTTACCCCCTGTATGTCTGTTGCTGTAGCTGTAGCTGCAAAGGTCATTGAACTCAAAAACAACCATCACAGTTGGCCAATAATCTGATATTGGTTCTATTGTTGAACGTGACCAATGTGCTTCTGACAAGGGTGTTAACAAACTCTGAAACTTCAATCTTCAACAGAGAATGCTTTCAGTGACACTTCAGAACTGCTGCTCTTTATGGTTAACGACATGTTTATTTTCAATTACCCCTGGCCCTGGTTTTGACCTCCATGGTTAGCCACATCTTCAATTTGCCCTTTGAAAGTGACAATCAATTCTTTAACCTTGTCCACATAAGCTTCCATAGTCTGCACTTGCTCGACCCATCCTACGACCACCCTCTTAACAGTTGCATCCACATTTTCATTACGCAACATGTTTACGACACTATCCGGAGGAGGCTGTACTTGCCCCTTCCTCTTGATGTAATGTAGTATATCCGGTTCCCCTCTAACAAAGTAGGGGTGCTTGAACACCCATTCATTTGGGTTCTTTACTTTAGTGAAGCCCTACAAAAGAATCGAATTCAGTTAGTAATATTGCCGATTTAACTCTAATAACTTCATAGCTTAAAAAACTTACATAGGTCCGTAGTTTGCTCAAGAAGTTCTTAAATTTTCCTTTGAAGCATGGCGTGAAATCTACTTCTGCGTTTTCATATTCTTGTGGGTTCTTCAATAGTACCTCAGTTCCATCTTCACTCCAGGCCATTATAGTATCCGAGGATTGATCGCCTACAAATTCATAAAATTTCTTCGCGAACTTACCCTTTTGAGATGCTGCTACGTTATGAACAAGGTTGGGAACTGGTGGTACAGCTGGTTGTGCACGAATACCATTGGATGGATTTACTATCGAAACATAAGTTTGAGATGCTACGTTACCAACAGGGTTAGGATCTGGTTCACGAGCTGGCTGTCCAAGACTACCATCGGATGGAGCTGCTACAGGAATAGAAGACTGGGATGCTATGTTACCAACAGGGTTAGGATCTGGTTCACGAGTTGGCTGTGCAAGAATACCCTGGGATTGAGCCGCTACCGGAATAAAAGATTGGGGTGCTACGTTAGGAGCAGAGTTACGAACTGGATGCATAGCTGGTTGTGTAGGAATACCATCGGATGGAGCCGCAACCGGGATAGAAGATTGGAGTGCTACATTAAGAACAGAGTTAGGAACTGGATGCATAACTGATTGTGTAGGAATACCATCGGATGGAGCCGTTACCGGGACAGAAGATTGGGGTGCTACATTAAGAACATAGTTAGGAACTGGATGCATAGCTGGTTGTGCAAGAATACCATCGGATGGACCTGCTACCAGAACACAAGATTGGGCTGCTACGTTAAGAACAGAGTTAGGAACTGATTGCAGATTTGGTGGTGCATCGAATGGACCCGCTACTAGAGTCGAAGATTGGGGTGCTTCAGGAACACTTTCAGGGAATGTATCATTTATGCTTGGAACCTCCATGTTCCCGAAGACCATATCCGTATTCCAGTCTGTATCCCAACCTATATTATAATCTGTATTCCAGCCTATATTGCAATCTGTATTCCAATCTAAATTACAGTCAACATTCCAGTCAATACTGCCGACCTCATCCTGATGATTGACCTGTTCTGATTCTTTGTTTCCTTCATCTTGATTATTGCTTTGTTCTAATTCCTCATCTCTATTATTGATGTGTTCTGATTCTTCATCAGCTTGATTGTTGATAGGTTTTGACTTTTCATTGTTGATCTCATGATGCACTTCTTGGTTGTTGACTTTTGTAGCTTCCTGATTACTGGCTTTTCGAGAATCCTTTTTGTGGTTTTCCATTTTTCCTGCTCACAACAAGAAAGAAAAAAACAAAGACTGAAGATATTGAGTTTGAGTAGCTGCTAAGTGCTAAGTATCCAAATGTAAGAGATTCAATCAGCTAAAGATTACTGACAGCTTATGACAAACTAACTAATAACAGATTACTGATCTGTAACAACTAAGTAACTGATTATGATGTGATTTGTAACTAATCATTCTTGATATTTGTTTATCTCTGTAACCTCACTATAAATACAATATTGACTCACTATTTTGGAGAGCTTTTCAGTTCTTACAAACATTTCTTCTAGAGAGATTTTACAAACTAACTATTTTGATATTTCAGTTCTCTATAAAGCCTATATGGCCTTAAACAGGCTGCAAGAGCAAGGTTTGACTGTGACAGATTTGGGGGGTTCTTCTAGCATATGGTTTTGTTTGAAGTTCAGCAGATCATTCAATGCTTGTTTACACTTCTGGAGCTGATATGATGGTCCTTCTCCTATATGCGGATGATATTATTCTAACTCGGAATTCTGAAGTTCTTATTCAGTCGCTAATTAAGGATTTAGGCAAGGATTTTGCTATGAAAGACTTGGGTGCTATCCATTTTTTTCTGGGCATTGAAGCTGAAAGGAATCTTCACACTAAAACTATGTTACTGAATCAAAAGAAGTATACTCTGGAGCTCTTATCCAAGACAAATATGCTTACGTTGTTCTACTCCAATAGTTCGTGGTCCAAGAGTTTCAATTTTTTAAGGTGATCCATTGGATGATCCAACCATATATCATAGTACAGTGGGAGCACTTCAATACTTGACTCTAACAAGACCTTACATATCTTTTGGTGTGAATTATGTTGTTCAGTTTATGCACGCCCCAACTACTTCTCATATTCAGACGGTGAAAAGAATTTTGTGATACTTAAGGGTACATTAGGTTCTAGAACTAGGGGCTGGTGATGTTGGTTGCCTTTTCAGATTCAGATTGGGCAGGGTGCCCTGATACAAGAAGCTCAACATCAGGTTTCTGTGTTTTTCTTGGTAATACTCAAGTTTCGTGGGCATCTAAGAAACAGCCCATGGTGTGAAGATCATCAGCAGAAGCAGAGTATAAAGCTCTTGCTCTTTCTGCTGCTGAAATTTTGTGTTTAGACTATGTACCTTCTCAACATCAATTGGCAGATATACTGACTACGGGTCTTCCACAACCTATCTTTGAAGAATTACAGAGCAAACTTATGTATGTTACCACTCATAAGTTTGAGGGGGAATGTAAGAGATACAATCAGCTAAAGATTGCTGACTCAGCGTAAGACAAACTAACTAATAACAGATTAATGACCTGTAAAAACTAAGTAACTGATAATGGTGTGATTTGTAACTAACCATTCTTGATATTTGTTTATCTCTGTAATGTCTCTATAAATACAAGATTGTCTCACTATTTTGGTGAGCTTTTCAGTTCTCTCAAACATTTCTTCTAGAGAGATTTTACCAATTAACTTTCACTGTCTGAAATCCTTTACTTAGTGACAGTAAGTAGGATATAATGCCTAGCAAATATGATTCAATACAACACCTTACACAATAACCATATACTGATATCCGAAATTGTAGGTTTTTACTTTCCTGTGAAATCAAAGAAAGAAGAAATCTAGACTTTAAATTAATAAAGAAGTTTAATTGCTTCTTTTTGTTAGAGAGAGAGAGAGAGGTGAAGAATAGGTGAATTGATGAGTTGCAAATTACAGAGTTGCAATGGTGTGATACAGGATGAAATTTGTTTTGTGTAACTAAACAAAGCACAAAAATTATTAATAGGATTAAAAAACATCAGAAGAAGAGATTAATGGAGGACAAAATAGACTTAAGAAAGAATATTTTCATGCCTTCATCTCTTCTGGTTTTTAAGTTGCAGAAATTGAAGATCGAAATTTTCAGTCAGAGATTTAATAGAACAAAGAAACAAGAAATTGAAGACTGATTTGAAGATTTTTTTTGGAAAAACACAGAAAACTATGAGGTAGATTGAAGAAGAAAATATTCAGGTCTTATAGTTTGAGTGCTTCAAGATCAATGAATAATATAAGTTTGTTGCAAACAACAAATCTGTAGAATAGGTGAAGAGATGAATTGCAAATTACGCAATGGTGAGATATTCGGATCAAGTTTGTTTGTGTAACTAAACAAACCACATAATTATTAATAGGATCTAAAAACATAAGAAGAAGAAATTAATGGAGAACAAAGTAAAGCAAGAAAAGAAGATTTTCATGCTTTCATCTCTTCTAGTTTTGGTTTTAGTTGCAGAAATTGAAGATCAACTTTTTCAGTCTGACATTTAATAGAACAAAGAAACTTGAAGTAATTGAAGACTGATTTGAAGATTTTTTGAGAAAAACACAGAGAAAATTATGAGTGAGATTGAAGAAGAAAATAATCAAGTCTTGTAGTTTGAGTGCTTCAAGATCAAAGAATAATATAAGTTTGTTGCAAATAACGAAGCTGCAATTGCCAGATACCGGATGAAGTTTGTTGTGTGAAACTAAACGAAGCACATGAGTTTTTAATAAGATTTGAAAACATAAGAACAAGAAATTTAGTGGAGACAGTAAAAAGATGAATTGCATACCTTCATCTCTAACATGGACATTGCAATTGAAGAGTAATTTAAAGATTTGAAAACCTAACAAGAAGATTCTAAAGGAGAATAGTAAAAGGTGATTTTCAAACTGTCATCTCTTATAATTTTCATTTTAGTTGCAGAAACTAAAAAATCGACATTTTCAATCAAAGATTTAATAGAACACAGAAATTTGAAGTAATTGGAGATTCTTGAAGAAAAACACAAAAAATAAATTATCAGGAAGATTGAAGAAGAAAAGATTCAGGTCTTACAATTAGAATGCTTCAACATCAAAGAACAAACAATATAAGTAAAGATTTAAGAGACAAATTACAGAGCTAATGAATAGTTAAAGTTTGAGGAAGAGAAAGAAAATACCTAGGTTTCACAGTTTGAGCTCAAGCTCTTCGTTTTTTTTCTTTGTTTTTCGAAAACAACTGAACTCATATGCTCTTGCCCGCCAAATAGAGTCTCTATTTATAGACATCTGTAGAGGTCTCTAACATTGTGACCGACGAATGGTTCAGATGTAATACAGAGTATAAACGGTTGAGATTAGTTCCATTGGTAATTATCTAGTGCAACACTTTCATGCTTTCATACTTCTCCTATTAAGAATGTACAGGTACAACCCTCCTCTATCTTGACAAATAACTAAAATCTCCCATTTCTCCTCTTTCAAAATCTCCCCTTTCTACTCTTTTCTCAACCAATTTTCTTAGGTTTTCAGTTTTCCTTATTTCCGTTTTTATATATAATTTTATTTTCATTTAATACCAATAAAGTTTTCACTAAAATAACATAGAGTAATATGTGTTATTACTTATTTAATATGAAAAGAGATAGTAGATTAATATAAAAATGATTTTTGGACCAATCATTTGAACTTATGTCAGATGCTTATGTGGCAGGGTAAGACTCACCACCTTTCTCCTCCCAAAAGTGTTATGAGGGGTTTCCTACTGATGTGGCAGTGGGACTGACCATACCACCTATTACAGATGGGGTTCGAGCAATTATTAGGAATAACAATGATGAATGGTGATGTCAGCTCGGCCATAGCAGGTAGTGCCACTCTTTCCGCAACATTTTGTAAGGCCTTCTTTTATAACTGTTCATGACCTTCAAGCAACTGAAACAGGTATCATTCTTCTATTTTTCATTTTTTCCTTTTTGAAAAGTGAGTCTGTTTTTTGTGAGCAACATTAAGAAGATTGTTGTTGGGATAGACTCCCTTATTATTCATTGTTCTTTCTCTAATATTAGTGCAAGGCACCCTCCTTAGAAAGCTCTAAGAGGGGGGTTATTCAATCATAACTTCTATAGACTTTCGTAGAGTCTTGAAAGTGATGAACTTCGACGGATTCTGACATGACTCTTGCAAAATCATGCGGACTATTGCAGACTCCTGCTGCAAAGTCATACAGACTCTTGCAGACTATTGCTGCAGACTCCTACAGACTCTTGATGATTAATAATTTTTATTATTTATCAAATCTATTTATATTGTTAATCATTAAAAATATTAATAATGTTAGTTTTGAATTTATATTTATTATTATTAATTATTTATATTTATAATTATTATAAATTATTATACTTATTAATAGTAATAAGTAAAAGTAATGGTTAAAAATAAATAATAGTTGTTATGATTAATAATTTTTATTAGTTAAAAATTATAACTATTTATATATTTAATAATTAATACTTTACTAGTAGTAATAGTTTTTAGTGTATATTTATTTTTAAATTTGATAATATTAATTAATCATATTTATGATTATTATGAATTAATATATTTATTAATTATAATAAATAAATAATGATTAAAAATGAATAATAGTTTCTTATATTTATAATTAATATGTATAACAATTACTTGTAATAATTAATCATAATAGTTTGTAATTACTAATTATTAGTAATAATATTTATAATTTATATTAATTAAAATTAGTATCATTATTATTCAGTAAATATTAATTATTATTATATATTAATTATTAATATTAGTTATTCATTATTAATATTAGTTAGTAATTATTAATATTAGTTAGTAATTATTAATGTTAGTTATTAATTATTATTAAAATATGAAGTCCACTACAATATCACCTATTTTGTTCGGATTTCACACAAACCAATTTACACACAAAAGTACTTCAAAGTCCATCAAAAAGATAAATCCATCAAAGTCATGGACTTTAAAGTCTACAACCAATAACACATGACTTTGCAAGACACCTTCAAAGTCTTGAACTAATAACACATGACTTTGCAAGAGTCCCTCAAAGTTTTGAACCAATAACACATGACTTTGTAGGATTCCTTCAAAGTCTTGAACCAATAACACATGACTTTGCAAGAGTCATTCAAAGTTTTGAACCAATAACACATGACTTTGTAAGACTCCCTCAAAGTCTTGAACCAATAACACCAAACTTTGCAAGACTCCTTCAAAGTCTTGAACCAATATCACATGATTTTCACAAGTCCATAAAAGTCCATGAAAGTCATAATTGAATAACCCCTCTTAGAATCTGGCAGTAGTGGTGAAGCCACTTGGGGGCCGGGCTATGGGGCTTCTTAAATGCAATATATATACAATAAAATAAACAATAAAAAAAACACAAGAAATAGACTTGTACAAAAAAATAGAGGGAAAACTACATAAAAAACACCCTAGTGTGGAAAAATTGCACCCAAATAACTATTTTGAAATTAAAAATAAAATAAAAGGAAAAATTAGCCAAAAACCCCTCCGTGAAACGTATTTTAGGATTTAGCCCAACAAACGTTTTCATTTAGCCTAAGGCCCTCGGGTAACTGACTCGGAGAGGGTTTCAGTGAAACCATCTCCCTATAAATTACACACACTGAAACCCTCTGACTGAAACCCTCATGGGCCTTAAACTAAAAGAAAACGTTTGTTGGGCTAAATCCTAAAACATTTTTCAAGTAGGGGTTTTTGGCCAAAATCCCCAAAATAAAAACAACAACCGCCTCTTATTTTACCCCAATACTTAAACTTTTTAGATGAAATCATTTCCCATGAGGGTCTAGAATTGGGTCTAGATTGAATGATAAATGGTCTAGAATTGGGTCTAGATTGAAGAATAAAGAGTCTAGAATTGGGTCCGAAGAATGTAGGGTGTAGATTGAAGAATAAAGGGTCTAGACAGTAAAATGTAGAGAGGGTATTTTTGGAATATTTTGGACAAGATTTGACAGAGGGTGCTGTTTTTGTATTTAGTTTGAAAATGGTGTTTTGTACTTTTCCCATCCCTACAAAAAAACGAAACCTATTCGTCTCTCCTAAGCTTGCAAGCGAAACCGCATCAGGTATGCTCTGCTCATCTCCTTTCTCTTTCTCCTTCGTCTACCTCTTTCTCTCGCTCGTTTTCCTCTTCTCTTCATTTCCCTCTCCCTCTTCCTGGTTTTCCCCTTCTCTCCCTTTTACTCTCACTCGTTTTCACCCGTCTGCAACTTGGTTGAGATTTATAGGATAAAAGAAAAAAAAAAAAAAGATTTTGGTTGAGTATTGTATTTCTAGGGTTGATGAATTTTTTTGATCTGCAACTTATTGATACTGAGAAGAAGAAAAAAATTTGTTCTTATTTTTCTGCAACTTGAACTCTGCTATTTTTCTGAAGAAGAGCATCCTCAATTTTCAGTCTCCACTGCCATTATAGGTAGGTTAGGGCTCCTCCTCATGGGCGTCGAAGAGCAGAAAGAGATGAACAGCGCCAGCGTGATGTGTCTCTTAACTGACCCAGAAGGGACTCCATTGGGAGTTCCCATGTATCTTCCACAGAACGCCGGACCCCGTCAACTCCAAGAAATCGTTAATGAGCTCCTCAACAATGTAAGAAATCATCTTCCCCCACCCCAACCTGTTGTTCATTTGATGAGTTATGTAGAAAATTATACTGATCAGTCGTTCAAAATTTTCACTTCAAAAGTTTCATTTGCATGTTCTTACTTGTCTGATTTTTTCTCTCTTTAGAAATTTTCATACAGCTGCTGTATTATTTTTTTAAAATGTCTATTAGTTGAATACTTGAATTGATGGCTGGAAAAGAAGGAAAAAAAAAAAGAATAAAAATAACCAGTTGAACTGATGAACAGTATTCACTATAACATACTTGATTAATGTTGAAATTATGTATGTATGATATGCACTAGCTTTGATGTTTAAGCATGCGGAAAAATTGGTGGTTTTTTTTTTCTTACTTCTCTAATCAGGGACACACCATGGTTTGCTTCTGTTCAGGAGGAAAAATTTCCTTATTCTTTTTATATATCAGACCAGGAGCTCGTAGTGCAACTTGGATCTTATCTAGAGGAAAACAAAGGTAGCAAAGAAACAAGAAATGTTGTTTTTTTGTTTCAGCTTCGACTTTGATTGCTTTTGATGTGATGTTGTGTGTATCCTTGATTAACAATAATTTTTTTTGAATAAGTTGGGTTTCTACTGATAAACCAATTGCAGTTTCTGTGGAGAAGGTATTGCGCATAGTTTACCAACCTCGAGCAGTCTTTCGTATCCGTCCAGTCAGTCGGTGCTCTGCAACTATCGATGGTATGAGATTTATTTATTTATTTTTATACTCTTAATTTTCTGCCTTCCATATAACATTTCTAAATGTTTTCCTAATCCCCCGATCCTTGAGTCATAACAAGATATATGAATTCTTCTATCATTTTTTTGTTTCATAACATCATATGGAGTTTTCCAAGTTGCTGCTCCTTGATAAAGATCTTATTTCAAGCTTATCTATATTAGCTCCAAGTAGAGATAACTTTTATCCACTTGAGAGTATCATTCATAATAATCAACCGTTCGAAATAGTGGTTTCAATGTTTTAAAAGGCATTGAAGGCTTACACCTTGAGTTTTGCCTTGATGTTAGGTTTCCTTATTAGACCCCTCCTGCGTTTTATTCGATCAGATTAGAAGCTCAACACATACAACTTATCTACTAAGACTTGCGTAATGCGTACCTTAAACCTGTTTTTAGGTCTTGTTTTAGAGTTGGGCACCGTTACCTGCGTACGATGATTTGGTTTTAAATCTTGTTTTGATTTTCGACCGGACGTCTCGGTCAGTTGAAAACCCGAGACGTTCCTGATTGAAGCATTCTGAAACCACACAAACATTACCATAATATCAACTCCAACCGAGACAAATCAAAGATGGTTTTGTCCCGGTCATCATTCAAATCAGAATTGAACTTTCAAAAACATTCCGAACATTAAAATTTTGGGATTCCATCCTCCGTGATATTCTCGCTCTATCTATAGGATGGGGTCTGGAGTTTAACTCCTGGGTTTTTTGGTGCTAGTTGTTATTTCTTTTTCCTTCTTATTTCTGTTCCCTTTTGTACTCCTATTCTTTGCCATTTTGGCCTATATATATAATAATGTTTTGACTTCTCAAAAAAAAAATTTAAAAGTTTGAACCACTTCCACAATGGTGCCGGCTTAACTAGTTTTATATTATATTATATATTTAAATTTTTTGATAAAAACGTCTCATCTTTACTTTCTTAGAGCAGCTTAGGTTTATCATTATTGATTAATTTTTGACATTTGTCTGTCCTATTAATTTGTCCCTTCAGGTCATAAATCAATTATACTTACAGTTGCTTTTAGCCCTGATGGTCGACAACTGGCCAGTGGTTCCGGTGATGCTACTCTTCGCTTATGGGACCTTAATACTCAGATGCCATTGCATACTTGTACAGGTTGAATGTGAAGATTCACCTAAATTCCTTTTAGTTATTAATTATTACTGTTGTTAGATCTAGTTACTTCTATTTCATGGTGTGTTCTGTGCATCTTGTTGTTGCTTTCTTTCATACATACCTGTGTGTGCAACAAATTTTGATTCAACTATCTTGACATATGATATGTGCTATGGGTTTTTATGAACATGTATCTGAAAGAAGATTCAAGTGACTAAAAATGTATTCTCTTCTATTCCAGTTTGGTCTTCTATTTCATGTTCTCTAATTTGGGTGACTACCCCAATCCCATATCAAGGAAAATGGAATCACCATGCAATTGCTTAAGGGGCCTAGTGGTTGCCATATAACAGCCAAAGCTATCACTTCAACCACTTGAGAAGTTTATTGGTAGTGCTCACCTAGGGCTAGGCACACAAAGCAAAGAGTCTCTTGATTTCGTTATTGTTTGATAGAATTATTGTTCCTGTGGGGCCATATACGCATTAGTATATATATATATGGGGGGAGTAGTGCAACTAGGTCATTCAGAATTTGAGACTGTATTCTCCTTCTCTCCCCATTCTCCTCCTCTTCCGTTACTTCCTCTCCTCTTTCTCGTCTCTTTATTATTATTTTCTGCAATTGAACTGCTTTCATAAGAGGACTTCCATTTTATTTATTTTTAATTATTGTATACAAATTATGCACATAAATGTCTTACTTAATATAAAATGGAAACTGTGTAAGCAACCTGAAGGTAAGCAATGAGACAATCATTGTCTCACCGTTCTTCGTTTAATTAGAGGTCTATACTGTTGTATTACATTTTGGTTTCTATTAAAGTTTTTAGACGATGATTCAGTATTTTCTATTCATTTCGGCTTGAAGAAGGCCAAATTCACTCCTAGCTCATATATTTTCGAGATTCAATTTCGTTGCACAGTATAAGTAGACAGTCTTTTAATGCTTATATAGATTTCATTTTGCTAACCGAATGCCAAGGTTGATATACAGATACAATAGTTTATAAAAGGTATCAGCGCATTTTAACCCTTGTAAGAAATGTAAAATAACAATTGTCTTACATCTTACTCAGGACACAAAAGTTGGGTTCTTTCTATTGCATGGTCACCTGATGGTATGCATCTTGTAAGTGGTAGCAGGGCTGGAGACCTTCTAAGTTGGGACCAAAAGACCGGGAAGGCATCAGGCAATCCACTCATTGTAATGTCTCATTTTCACATATTTTTTGTATTCAACGCAATGGTCTCTATTTATTCTTTAGCTTCACATTTATTAATTTGGTTACCTATTGAAGAAAGCAGTTGAAAAATATTGTAGATTAAAATAAGCACGTTTGAAAGTGGGGCAACAAGATGAGTACCCTTTTTTTTTCAAAGATAATGCAGACAGCCAGTCTAGTACATATTTGGTCAAGATAGTTAGCAATTATGTCCTCCCAGGCCTAACACAACCAGAAAAGGGAATTCCAGAATGATCCAGATTGTGATTATTTTTTCATTAGTTTCATTAGGACCATAATCTTGATTATTGAATATGCGTTTAGGATGTTGATAGAATTTATCTAGTAAGTTGTTTGGAGTTAAAATTTTTGACAATTATTTGTAAGACTGGGATTTTTGCAAACATTGGTTCTTGGAATTGAAATTTAGTTGGGTTTGTATAGCCTCTGACTTTGTTTTTCTCCTTGCCATGCAACCCCCAAGACACCCCCCAATAGGCTTCACTGTGGCTCTGCCCCTGATTTCCATTATTACAAGTTTTGGAGATGCATTTACTACTAAAAAGTCCTAATAGGGGTGATTACTGTAGCTTGTGAGGTTCATTAAGTTAATGGGAAATATGTTCCAACCTTGGTTATTTGTACTTGTCGCATACTCGCATATTGAGGTCATTTGTGTTATGCTGCTGAGTTGAAATTGTGCATGTCTTCAATGTTGATGTTCTTTCATTCTTTGCAAGGAGGATGTTTTTATAACGAAATTGCTATTCTTTTCTCAGCGCCACAGTGATGCGATTACTGCCATTTCATGGGAGCCGGTACACCTGAAGTCTCCATGTCGCCGCTTTGTAACTTCGAGTAAAGATCGGAATGCACATATTTGGGACATTTCATTAAGGAAATGCATTATTTCTCTTACTGGCCACCAAAGTCCAGTAACTTGCGTTAAATGGGGTGGAGATGGAATGATATATTCAAGGTACACCTTACACATGGTTTCCAGTTGTGATTGAAACTTAATGAAATTTTTTTGACTCACCAAAGTTCTAGTTTTTATAGAATCCTCAATGTTGCTATTTACTAAATATTGGGTTATCTTGATCATGATGATACTTGCATCTCTTTAAGCATATGCGCATATGTGGAAAGTATCCTAAATAGACTTGGCAAAAGGTAACTGTTCTAAATTGCTGATTTTGTTTGCATTTCTTGAAAATTGAATAAATCCATCCTGCATTTGTTGAACGCAGCTTCTTTTTCTTTTCTTTTTCGTGGGATCAGTAGCCAGTAGGAAGGCATCCATTTCGTCTGTGCCTTTTCTTTCTCAAAACGATGGAAAAAGAAGATGTACTTTAGTACTTTGTATCTATGGAACATTGTTTTAAGTTATTCCTGAGTCCTGACACAAAGATACATGCTGAAGCTGTTTTTCTATTTCGAAGTACACTTTGTTGCTTAACTTTCTAATATGCAGTTGTGCCTACAAGAGCTTAATAAAAATAATAAGTGCTTAAAGATAGTGATTTACTGATCAAGGTAAAGGGTCCTTGTTGAGTTTAATTACTTACATTTTTCAAGTAAATTATTGCAGCTCCGAGGATTGTACTATTAAAGTATGGGAAACTTCAGAAGGAAGGCACATTCGTGAATTGAAGGTAGATTTGTTTCTTTGTTGTTACTGATGAATTATTCAACCCAGAGCCTGCATGGTCAGCCATGCAGAATTACTTGTAGTTCCCAAATATTTTCATGTAATTACGGTGTGAATTAATGTCAACTTGTGCTAAGTTCCTTCTTTTATTATAGAAGTAGTTTTTTTCTAAAGAGCTTCAGCTGTCAAAAGAAAAAGAAAAACTTCTGCAGTTTGCTTCTTTACAGTTTGTTAGCTCATAGCTTGTTTTCCCTTTCTCCTGGGGATGAGTGGTTGTCATGTTCATACCTAGTGGTACCTTGGTGACATCTTTTGTCTATAGCTTCTTGAACTTTAACCACTCAGACTCTTTTGTCTCTTCCTTTTCCTAGTTGAGGCTCTTTGATCACCTTGTCCTTGTTCTTTTTTTTTTTCTGTGTGTTTATTTACTTATTTATTTATATTTCTTGATTTAAGCTTATTGGTTTTGGTATTAGGGGCACGGGCATTGGGTTAATTCTATTGCCTTGAGTACTGAATATGTTCTTCGTACGGGGGCATTTGATCATACTGGAAAACAATATTCGTCACCTGAGGAAATGAAAGAGGTAATAGTCTTTGCTAGGTTCTTGTTTTAAGGTTTATGATGTTATGATCTCTCCTATCAACTACACACATTTGAGTTTGGACCCTCTTTTCCATGTGTTGTAAGTTTGTATATAATTAGGTATGTGATATGTTAATGAAAACTTAACTGGTTGTGGCAATAGTTCTAGGGAAGTGTACTTTATCCTTTTTCCTATCTCAATTCTGTGCTAGATTTGGTTAGTTCATAGTCATTGCATGCTGTTGCTTCAGCAACAGCTGTCAGGTTGCAGTTGCAAGAGTGAAAATAAACTAGCTACATCTCAAATGAGTGGAAAACAAAAATTGTATTATCGTGTCCTAACTAGCTGAATTGCTTCTTTCTAGTGAAATTTGTAGCTATTGCCTATCAGTTACTTACTCTAATAGAAACCTTGTTTCATATTTCATTCTAGCTAGATCCATATGTTTGTGCAAAAATATTAAAATACGAATTATTTTCTCAAATAATATTTCAATCATCATTAATCTAACTTGAGGTAAGGAGCTAAACAAGGTTGGGTTGTGCGTCTCCCAACGTTGCTCAATATTTCTCAAATTTAGCCTGTTCCCCATTGTAGTGTTGTTGTTGTTGTTGTTGTTGTTGTTCAAAGTGTGTACAATATCTTATTTCATTTGAATGTAAGAATTGCATTATCATGTTCAAAGTGTGTCCAAGAAGGCACCCCCCTTAAGGTATGCACTTTGAATGTCACTAATGTTTCTACCTATCCCAATAGTGTGTCCATGAAGGCATCCCCCCTTGGAATACTTGTTAAGGTATGCACTTTGAACGTCACTAGTGTTTTTAAGCACTTGCAAATTCACATGCTTAACTGCTGCCTTTCTTTGCTTTTATTTCTACCTATCCCAATAGTGTGTCCATGAAGGCATCCCCCCTTGGAATACTTGTTAAGGTATGCACTTTGAACGTCACTAGTGTTTTTAAGCACTTGCAAATTCTCATGTTTAACTGCTGCTTTTCTCTGCTTTTGTTTCTACCTATCCCAAAAGTATTTGAACCTTCGCTTGTTGCATCGTTGTTAACCCACCCTATTTAGCATTATTTATGAACACAAAAGGTAGGAGATGCATCTGAAGTTTGTGTCAAATGACTGAATCTTGCCTTTTATTTTGCACTTTCCTCCATTAAAGCACTTTGTGCAACTCTTCTTATAACGTGTCGTGTATTGTTGTTCCTTCTTTTTCTTCTTCCACAAAGATTAAGATGAAGTGTTTCCTGCAAAGTCTTTGCCATTTACTTTTTTGAATCTTTCAAATTGACTTCATTAAAAATCCTTGTTTTTGGAATATATCAGGCAGCTCTAAAAAGGTACAACAAAATCAGAGGAAATGCTCCAGAGAGACTGGTAACGGGGTCTGATGATTTAACAGTGATCCTTTGGGAACCTGCTCTCAGCAAGCACCCAAAAGTCCGCTTGACAGGTCACCAACAGGTAACACTTTGTTCTACTCGCCATTTTTGCTTCTAGTTGTAGTCCTTGTTTAGCTTTCGTGCTTTTAAATGGAATCACTTTGCAGATCTTGTCTAGAAAAGTTCCAGCACCCACCAAAGTAAACGCAATGTCCCCACTCATTGCATTTCTATCCCTGTTTCAATAATCTTTAATAAGGGCACTACCACCTATTATCCTCCACATGCTGGGTCTCTCTTCCCCAAACCTCCATAGGCAAAACCATTTAACTAGTGATTCGCATGTTCATGATCTTAAAATGACTGAGTGTTAATCAGCTATCTTCTTAGGCGAGTAGATCTTGTTCCAATAAATGTTCCGTAAAAAGCGCTCACTATTTTGTCCGATTTGTCATCAACATAAAATGGAAAAGAGAGAAGTAGATTGGTAGGCTGGTTGATGTAAAAAGGGTTAATTTTTTCCTCTTTCAGGAGGAGTCCTTTTCTTCCGATGATCGTTTCAAACCTCTTTACCATTAGATACAACTCAATTCAGGTTGCTAGATTTCTTGAGCTACAACTCAAAGCTAGTGCAAACTCCTCAAAATGTCTTCCTCTACCACTCTAGCTGCAGAGCTTGATTCTTAATCGTGACATCTCTTGAAAACACATTAGCAATCCTTCTCATGATCTACTCTGGTCGATCAACGTTCCAGAAAAAATAGTGTTTGATTCATGAATTGCATGTGAGAAATGGAGTTGTACCCCAATAACCTTGGTTCTTCTAGTAGTTTGCTATCAACCACCTTGCTGACAATGAACGAATAATATAAGCAAAAGGGGGCCGCTTGTGTGCCCATTTGGAGCTCTGAAAAGACCGGCTTGAGGTTCAATCATCAAAACTAGAAAAGGAAGTAGTCTACGCACATCTTAATCCATCTCTTTTGTTTGTGTCCGACAATCTAGGAATCTCTGAAAACATCGACTCCATAAAATCTTTGCGACACCTTTAGGGCCAACATTGATATCAGTACTATACTTTTTAGCATTTCATCCAGAAATTTCTCTGCCTTTCACAAACGCCCCTCGGAAAGGTGAGATCATCGACTTCTTCACATCTTAGAGCCGAGAGGCTAGTAATTGAGCAAATGATCTTACAGACATTCTGATATCAAGTTTGCTCGCGACGAGGTTTTCGGAGATCTTTAGTGCTATGTTTTATTGGAAAATCTGGATCTGTAATGCTTTGTTAAAAAGATTGCGAGATGGTTCACGAGATGGGTCAAATCAGACCGATTTAGCATGTGTTGGATTGAGTTTGACTTGTAAAACATCGGTTCAGATCAATAGTGGACCGAGTTTAGACCAAGTCAACCTGCTAGGCCGACACATGCTTTACTTGAAAAGCTTGAATTAGATCGAGTGGATGCAACAGACAGACGGTTTACACCTCTAATCAGGAGGCGGCTTGGCCTATACTGAAATCACTCGTCTGATTCAACCTTATGTCAGCTGGTTTTTAGAGTCATTTTGATGTGTAGTCGAGTGGGTTGTTAAAATAGGAGTTTGGTCAGACTTCTATTTGTCGTCCTTTTTTTGTGATTGAGACTTTCTGTTGCCTCATCGGCGGAAGCTAGGAAAAATGTATCAATTTCCTCCATAGATTCTGGCTTTAGAAGGTTGTTCTTTCCTTTTCCATTTTTGTGTTGTGGGAGAGTACTTGGGTTTGGATCGTTGAAATGGTTGATGCATGTTGGGATCACATTTTAGCATGCAAATAGGTTTGATCAGACGGGTTCATGGTTTTGGGACTCAGGACTCTGTAACAGTTATCTACTTATCTGGATGGTTTGGACAGTCGGATCAATTACTGACTCAAGCCACCAAATTGGTTAACCCCGAGCCTACCCGCAGTCAAAATGCCATAAAACCAAACCAGGTCAAGATCCAAGTCAGATGAGTCATGCTACTCATGCCAAGTCAAGAGTGATTCACGTGACAGCCTAGTCATACGTAGTCGGCCATCCCCTAAGATGCCTCAGGCTCTAGGTTTTAAAACACGACCAGGAAATAGCCATTTCTCATCTTCTAAATGTAGTGCTTGGTAACGCGCTTACACCATTCAAAACCTCACGAGTGGAATTATGATCAAGTGATGAAATTTTGCAAAATGTTAATTATTCAAACTGCCTGATAAGTTATCAGCACTGAACTCACCGATCCCTTAGCCTTGTTCTAAATCCACCGCAATGGGCCTTAACTTAATTGCAAGCTTTTGACACCCGCGACTAAAATTGTAGAGGCCATTCATCAGGTAATTCAACGGATGAAAGTCTTTTAAGTTTATGCAGGACAGGCAAATATTTCCTTGAAAGTTGTGTAGAAGCAGAGACTTAAAACTAGTTGATGCTGGGTTGCAGGTTGTTAATCATGTTTCCTTCTCCCCCGACGGGCAATGGATAGCAAGCGCCTCGTTTGACAAGTCTGTTAAGTTATGGAATGGCACCACAGGGAAGTTTGTTGCAACTTTTCGAGGGCATGTTGGGCCTGTGTACCAGACATGGTTTGTATTGGTTTCTAGTATTTCCGTCTTTTTCGTTCTTTAATTTTTACTTATTTCTCTCTCCTTTCCCTTTGTATCTGAGCTGCTGTTTTTTGGTACTTTACAGTTGGTCTGCTGACAGTAGGCTTCTTTTAAGTGGGAGCAAGGACTCTACACTGAAGGTAATTTTCGTAGTAGCAAATAAGTTTTAAGTTATTTCAAGAGTCAAGAAGGTGACTTTGTCGTGGGGCTCAGCAGATCTTTGATAGTCCCCATGCCAAGTATTTACTTTTGAAATTTAAGCTAGGGCATCTGTCTCGTGGTTTACAACCAGAGTATGTGAAGGGTTGGGCCCTAAGGATGGCATACCAACGGCATGTTTAATTGCTGACATGGTGCACTGGCAGGTGGAACCCAACATCACATGTTCCATGTATATATCATAAACCAGGTTTAATTGTAACTAAAGGTATTGTAAAGACTTTCTGAGATTGATGACAACTTCTTAAAGGTAGGATCCATTAAAATGAGAAAAACAGAATAAAGTTTGTACCAGATGGGCAGTTCACATTCTTTAAAAAATTCGTCACGTTTGTCACTGGATGTTCGCAGTGCACCGGTCTATAGTTTTGTTTAGTTTTTCTGAAAAATACATATTTATAATGAAAAAAGAAAGTTGAACTTCATCTTCTTTTTTTTTTTTATCTTTATATATACGTAGTTACCTTCGGTCTGCGTGAGTTGCATTATGGGCTTGTTTAAGTTGTGCAACCACTGTGGTTGGAACACATGAAAGATGATGTATACACTTACATATTCATTTGAGTTAATATTTCTTATGGCGAGTAATTCACTGGGCCATATTGCGACAGTTGATAAGCAGCATCTTGCTATGATGCATTTCCTTATACCTGTTTAAGTTTTGTAATTTCTTGATGCTGGGATTGTTGTCTAGGTCTGGGATATCCATAAACACACGCTGAAGCAGGACCTTCCAGGCCACGCAGATGAGGTAAATTCTGTTCTCTCTCTCTCTCTCTCTCTCTCTCTCTCTCTCTCTCTTAAAAAAAAAAAGAAAAGAAATCACCGTTTCATTGAACTAATAATACCTTTATGTCTTTGAAGTAGTCGTTTGAGTTTGTTAGTGATGTATGCGCACAAGATATGGTGGACCCCACGTGCTATGCTCGTGGATTTGCTTTCTGTTTTGAGTATCTTGAGTTTTAGAAATACTAGGATTTGCGTTTATCCCTCAGTCGATTGTTTTAGTAGGTTAGAGGTGTCGCATGCTTGCAGCCCACGTTTAGGGCTCCTTCTAGACTTGGGTCTGTTTGCTTTTTCCTTATAAATAAGGGTTGCTGCCCATTGTTGTGCTTAGATTTGAGTTGAATGAGAAATTGGTGAAGAGTAGTCTTGTTGGTTTTCGTAGTAAAAAATGGCATGAATCGAACTACTCTGCTAGGCATACACGACGCATAACTCTTGTAACTTGACCATTATTTTCCCTCGATCCGTTAGGCTCTAATACCAAAAATTTGATGTGAAATTGAATTGTGGAAGCAATTTTACTACAAATTCATAAACTAGGGTTCTTTTTTGTGATGAAGATAAACTAGGGTTCTTCAATTACATTCAACAACCCTTATTTATAACTGAAAAGCAAAAAAGATTTAACTGTAGAAGGAAACCATAAACGTGGGCTGCAAGCATGTGCCAACTCTAACCTACTAAAGCAAGCAACTAAGGGATACACCCAAATCCTAATATTTTTAAAACTAAAGACTCAAAAAAGAAAGCAAATCCATGAGCATATCATGTGGGGGTCAACCATATCTTGTGCGCATACATCAATTAGGTTCACATTCTTTTGATCTCCTCTTTTGAGAAGGTTTTTGCTGTGGACTGGAGTCCGGACGGCGAGAAGGTGGCCTCAGGTGGCCGGGACAGAGTGTTGAAGTTATGGATGTAGGCTAGTTAAGGAGAGTGATAATACAGTACAAGTACATATGAATGAAGCTGATGTTGAGAAGTACATTAATTTATAAAGGTAGGGGAGTGGGTGACGGCCATACCCCAGTCAGTTCCCGTGTTTATCTTCATTTTTCTTTCTTATTAATTCTTTGTATTCTTTGTCTTCGGGTTTTACTATCAATAAATTCGAACCATTCTCAAATTTATAAATCCATATCACAATAACATTATTTGATACATTCAAGACTTAATTCCTACTGATTTGAAGATGATATTTCTAAGTTTTCTATTGAATTTGTGCATTCTGCATGCTCGCCGTTGTCTACTGTGAAAAACGACTTTGGTGGCATTTTGTACGTGTCCTAACTTCCCTCTAGCATTTCTATGACTTTGGTCATCAAAGGACGGACGATCAATAGGCAATAGGCTTCATTTGGATCCACCATAATGCAACTATATATGACCATTTTCTTCGCTATTTCTTTTTCTTCCTCTGTTACATCTTCCATTTCAATGTCTCCTTGATTCAATTGGTCGTAAATCCACGATGGAAAGTAAATTTGGCTTGAATTATCTGCCAACGCATTCCCATTTTTCCTTTTCCCTGCCATTTCCATCATAGCATTCCAAAACTGTAAACATGACTTGTAGGAAACCCTTCCAATGTTGTTATAGAATAAATCTGGGGCAATGTGTCCAATTGTTCCTCTAGCAGCTGTTATCGATACAATACTATTATCCATCAGATACGACCTTGCAAGACCGAAGTTGGAAGCTTTCGGGATATAATTGTCACCAAGTAGAATATTATTGTCGCATCCTTGGTGTAAATATTCAATCCCACGGGCTACTCTTCATGCAGTTTCATAAGCTTTCTCCCAACTAAGTTGTTTTTTCCTTCCTGGGGGAAATATATATTTCTCAAGGGATCCATTTGGCATGAACTTGTAAATTAAAGCTCGTTTTGATCATTCTGCAACAAATCCTATGAGTTGCACGATATTTACATGATGAATCCTTCCTATGGTAGCTACTTCATTGACGAAGTTTTGCCCGTTGCCCGTCGTTGTACTGAGAACCTTAATGGCAACGGGATGATTGTTTCAAAGAAATCCTTTGAACACTGATCTGTAACCTCCATGGTCTAATTTTTCCTTGAAGCCTTCAGTCATTCTTTTGAAATCCATGTAGGAGTACCTTATTGGCATCTGATTTCTATAGCTGTATAAGAACTCTTCTGCCCCCCGATCTAGGGCTCGGTGTCGTTGAGTCGACAAAACATATGGACTAAAAGAGCAGCCATACATAGTGTACAACGTAAACATCTACCCACGACGACGGGTGCTTAATTAACAAAGTTAATCAAACATTGTATCACATGAAAAACATTTAGTCACATTATGTTGTTTAATTAACATCTTCATGTACCTACACATCTAAAATCAGCTTGATTGGTTATTTCTAGTACAGTACTATTTTGTACACCCACTGTACCAACCAATAATTTGGGCAGTCTGGTGTTATTACCAAGGGTTTTTGGGAAATTGGGATTATATACAATCAAACCACGCTATCATTTGGTATTTACCCTGTTTTATCAAATTTATTGGAGTCCACGGCAAATAACTTTATATTATTAAAAGGATTAGGACAGTGGTGCAAAATTCTTGCTAATTTGCATAAATTGTTACACACCGGACTAGGTTAAATGTGAAAACGGACCCTACGAGTCTCATGGGTAAGCTAAATTTGGCGGTCTCTACTTTCAATCTG
>MVGT01003019.1:47850-75847 GCA_002174775.1 Macleaya cordata
GCATATTAAGAATCGAATAAGTCAATACTCTTGTTAGAGATTTTTGTTGTACTCTTATCACCTTAGTAATTTTTAATTAGGTGATAGTGTGATCCTTAACCATAGTCACATTGACAGGGCGAATTTAGACTTTCATGTTCAAATTTGTGAAATTTAAACTTGAAAAGATAAATTAGTTATGTTGTTTAATTTTGTTTGCTAGTTATTTTTAACATTATATATATAGGAATAGGTAGATATGCACGTAATATAAAATTTTGATCACCAATTTAAAAATTTTGAAGCTTAAAAGATAGTTTTGTACGCTTCTTAATTATTTTGATGGGTACTTTAGCATTATATATACGGGCGCTCCGAAGGCGCTCTGAGCCTTGGAAAATTTTAAATTAGGCGCTCCGACGCTCCCGCTCCCGCTCCGCGCTCTGGTTACTTAGGCACATCTATGATTTGTTAACCATTGGATGACTGCATTCAACTGTGATTAGGAAAGTGTTTAAACTCTGTGTCAAAACCTAAGTAACCAGAGCGCAGGTCGGAACGAGAACGAAAGTGGGAGCGGAAGCGTCGGAGCGGCCGATTAAAAAATATTCTTAGTTCTAAAATACTATCGGAGCGTCGGAGCGTAGTTCGGAGCGGGAGCGCGAGGTTCCGGAGCGGGAGCATCACCCGTATACTAAGGTTTCGGTTACTAAGGTCAAAACCCTATGAGCCTACCACAATCCACCACCGCCGTATACAATTGCAGTATAATAATGAAACAAGATAAAAGTTAAAACTTTTATTAAGACTTTCTAACAAATTATTACCTATATAATTTTCTTTTAACTTTTTAATTAGGCTGGGACAGCTATAATTATAGTTAATTTTAAACTAATATTTAATGAGGCTAGAATTCTTGGATGGGATGATTTTACACAATATTGGGCTGAAAACACTCTTTTTATAATGGTTTATTTTGTAAGAGCCTCTCTAATGCAAGCATGGTCTGCTCAAAAGTGGTGTGCCACGTAGGAAGTACATCGCAAATGTGCTCATCTAATGTGAAGATGATGTGGCATGTGGATGGGAAGACATCCTCTTGTCCATCCTCTTATTCTAGAGGTTCACCAAGAGGATGTCTTCTCATCCTAGTCAGTAAATTCAGTTAAAGATATTAAATTTTTTTATTAGTAATTAAAGATATTATTCTCTCTCCTCTTTTTTAGCAAATTTCATTAAAGATTTCATTTTCTCTTTTCTTTTTTAAAATTAAAAAATAAAATATTTAATTAATTAAATACCACATAGACAAAACAAACAAGCAAACTACATTTGCATTGGAGATGCCTTTTTCTCTTCAACATAAATTGTGGAACTTTTTTCTCCAAGTGGATGTCTTGAGAGCCATGCCACATAAGAAGTATAGCACATTTGCATTGGAGATGCTCTAATTCCTACTTGTTAGCGTTTTGTAAGCAAAGTAGTTAGTTCATTCTTTTATTTTAAATATGCAAAATTTTGGTATCTAAACTACCCTTCCCTTTTGCTGGAAACGTAGGCTTCTAACTGTTTTTTGCTTGTGGGGGAGCGATGACGTGGCAGAGAGAGAAAATAATATTTTTTTAAATTTAAATTGCTATAACTTTTAATCTACAATTTCGATTTTGGCTAAATTTATATTTTTGAAAAGTATTTTTCAAGATCTTTAAAATGAGATTAGACAACAATACCAAATTAAAAAAAAAATCTTCGTAATTAGACTATGAAGGCCCATTTTGCATAGTATATTTTCATGCATTTTTTACATTCGCTTCGTGAATGGGTTTTTTTTAATTAACTATATGCAAATTATAGTTTGCATACAATCTGGGTTTTATAGCTTCATGATTGGGTTTTTTAAAAAAATTCACTATATACAAATTATAGTTTGCATACAATCTCGGTTTTATAATTTCGTGAATGGGTTTTTTTAAAATAAGTTAACTATATACAAATTAAAATTTCGAGTATGCAACTTATAGTTTGCATACAATCTGGATTTTATTGCTTCGTGAATGGTTTTTTTATAAAAAAAATTACAATATTCAAATTAAAATTTGCATAAATTTGAAGTATGCAAATTATAGTTTGCATACAATTTGGGTTTTTTATAGCTTCGTAAATGGGTTTTTTGAGTTTTTTTTTTTTTTTTTTTATAATTTGGTATTCATGTCTGTTCTTGTTTTAAATATTTTGAGAAATGCTTTCCAACAGTATAAATTTTGTTCAAATCCGATTTATATTTTAAAAGTTATGGCCATTTTTTATGTTAAAATTTATTAAATGGAGTTTGCTAACATGCACCACCATTATTCATCAGAGGGTTTTTCCGTCTTTTTGCATCGTGCTAACGTGCGTCGAGGATTGTCCATGCATTAAAAAAAAAAAAAACTTGTCCTCCTTGTCATTATTTTTTCCATGCAAAGGTGTATCACTCATATTCCGATTATTTTATAAGAGAACATCCTCACGTTCTTGAATCATGTGTTTTTTGGGCATGATTAGCAAAAACAACGATTTTAAACATATGCACTCGAAATATTATAAGAAAAGAGTAGTGTTGTGCATCCCGAAAAAGGGCATTCTACCTCGGCCAGAATGTATGATCCCACGACTATCGTAAATTGTGAAGTTCTTTTGTGAATGTACAAGAATCGTGGATCTTACATTTTGTCTCGACTTTTTTAGATGCATAGCAGCACTCAATATTCTAACCTTAGTAACTAGAACCGTAGTATAGGAGTGACGCTCCCGCTCGAAAACTTTGAGATCCCGTTTCGAATGCATTTTTGAACTAGGGAGACTTTTTAATTGGCTGCTCCGGCGCCAGACGATGCTATTTGAACACTAAGATCTGGTGTTACAAATGTAACATCGTGACTGTGGGGCCCACATGATTACACTTCAAGAGCTAAAAACTTGTGAGGTTATTATCCTCAACATGTACATCATCCTCACAAAAAATCAGCAAATTCTAAAACTTCTAACCCCATCAAAAGTTTTTCTCTTTTCCTCACTATTTATTTCTCACCAATAATTTTCAATCAACTTCATCAATTTTTTATGGGGTTAGAAGTTTAAGAATGAGTTGATTTTTTGTGAGGATGATTTTTAACTCTTGAAGTATAACCATGTGGAGCCCAAAGTCCGGTGTTAATTGTAACACCACATCTTGGTGTTCAAATAGCACCGTCCCCTGGTTATTTAGATTTTAATGGCCCCACTTACAAGGGTACAGGTGGCAAAGCCCGGATATTCGATAGTAACATGATGCGGAATGCTGACTAAAGTTTCTATATAGTAAAAGTGTTTCGAGTTAGAGCCTGCAATTTGGAGAAACATGAGGACATTTCTGTAATTTGATACTTTAAGAACACCGAGTTCTTCAACTCGGTGCTTGAGAAAGAAAGAGAGACTCGGAGCTTCGCAGCAGCAGCAGCAGAAGAAGAAGAAGCTTTCTGTCTTTCTCCGATTTGCGCAAAAAAAAATTCCAAAAGGTAATCGATTTTTTGCCGAAAAATCTCATTTTGTTAATCTTTTCGTTTTCAGTTTTTGGATTTAGTTTTCATATTGATCTCTCTGATACTTTTATTTCACTGTAAAAGTTCATCTTTTGAATCACTCATTAGAATCAACTAAAGTAATTTAGGGTTTCAGATATCTCTTGTATTCTTAAATGACAATAACTATAGAATAGGAGCTTGTTAGGGTTGGATTTTTACTGGATTTATTTGATTGGATCATCAATAGCATTTTTTCTAAATTCTGTTTTCGATTCTCTTTCATTGATTTTTCTGTAATTAGGGATCGATAGTGTTAACCTTATATCTAATAGGGCTACCGGGTTACTAAAGGTACTGACTTTTCATGAGGTCTTTTAACCAAACATTTGAATGGTTTCTATGGTTATATTATTTAGTCCTGACAATAATTCATTAAAGCATTAATGTTCGCTATTGCATTTTGTGCATAATTGGTGGTAAGACCTAGGTTTAATGCTGGAGCGGTGTAGTGTACATCATCAATTTTGACCACCAAATGATAATTTAGGGATTAGGGTTTAGGGTTTAAGCTGTTATTGATTTCTTGCTCCCTTTATTTTTTCGAGCTTTGTGGTTTCGCTAGGGTTTTAAAGTGTTTTGCTGCTGTAAGACTTTATTCTGTAGATGGTTTTAGGGTTCAAAATTTTGATATGGAGCCGGTTTTTCTGGATCCAGAAGCAAAGTAAACCCTGGCAGGGTTTTCTACTTTCCTTCTTATGTAGCTGAGTTGGCAGTTTTCATCCCCTGAGCATTTTATACGATAATGCGTCTTCTGCCCATTGTTCTCTATTTAGAATTATAAATATTTGAATGTGTTGGAATTTTGGCTTGTTATAAACTTATAAGCTGAGTTGGCACTTATAAGTTTAGTTGGCCGTCTTCTTCTTCTTCTTCTTCAGTTTTTTTGCTAATAAGTCTTTTTTTTTATATATATATATATATGAGCAGAAAAGGNGCAGAAAACGCTTTAGATATAGATGGCTTACAGGCGGAGCATCTCCACTAGGGTCATCCTTTTCTCACAACGGTTGCACCCATCTTTTGGATACATTCTTCACAATGATGACAATAAAAGCCCGCCACCTGCTGCAGATGCATCTAGAGATTCTCAACCCACAACTAAAAACTTTCTGCAACCTAACAGCAATCTGAACAGTGTATTTGCTGGGTCTGGTGCTCTTTTTCGAGGAGGGGGGTCTTCATCCTTCTCTTTCCATCCTGGGCTTGGTTCCTCATTCTGTAGTTATTCTACTGGTGCAATTGGAGGAGGCTCAGATAAGTTAGAGTACATGGGTGATGTTGCTGAAATTCTGACAGAAAAGAGTTTGGAAGCGGGCCAAGCGGCAGCCTCTCAGGTCCCTGTTGTAAGTGAAGTGGCAATTGCAGCTGCAGATTCCTTCCCCCCTGTTGCAGCCTTGCAATATCTCATTGATGGTATTCATTCTTTTACTGGCTTTAATTGGTAAGTACATATTGTCATTTTCTTACTTGACCCATGTTTGTTCTTCTTATGCTTATTCCTCTTGAGGATTAATTGGTGGTTCTGCTTTTTGTGTTGTTTATTTTTTCATTTACCACATACTTGGAGAATTCACCCCTTCTCGTATCGATAGTTTTTTCACCAATACATTGTCAGAATCCAAAAGTATTTGAACTTCCCCTAAAAAAAAGTTATCATATAATCATATTGGCTTCCTGCTCATTGCTGGGATGTTATTTATGGAGTTGTAGTAGTTAGTTTATTTTTTATTTTTTTCTTTGTTATTGATCAGAAAATGAAATAGTAGTTATTGTTCATTCCTGCCACTATTGGCTTATTTGCATCTCCTAGTTGTAAATGGGATGCTGGACTGATGTTACAGGAAGGAATTATGTTGTCATATTATAATAATTTGAAATGTGACTGTAATGGTTCACACATTATGAATGTGGTGTTTTTCCTGATCAGGATTATGGATGATGTTTATAACCCTCCTTAAGAAATTCATCAAAAGTATTTATCTAATTATCTGTCACTTTGGAATGTGGCAGATAGCTTCAACAATCAACATATTTATAGGAAACAAAGATAGAAGTTAGTTAAGTCGGGACGCAGGAACATTCAACTTGAACATTTAGTTTTAAAGACTGTGTTGCAAACCAACGCGTCATTGTAGCTGTAAGCAGGAAGTACCTCCTTATCAATGGTTAAATCCCTCTCAGATTTTACAGGAAGGCAGGTCAAGAGATACTGACGAACATATTTCTTGCTCCATATTCCAAATATTAACCTAACAAGAAATGAGTCCACCCGTATTTGAGTGAACCTGTTACTTCTCTGATAGATTGGAGGAAATTTGTTCCTTTTGTCATGTTAGTGAGAGATACCATTATCTTAAATCTAAAAGGTTCTCCGTAAATAAGGGTAGAATGCAGAGCTAGCCGTATGCTTAAATCAAGACAGGAGAGTGTGTCCATTTCTTTCTTTTTTCCTTGTAGTGAAAGGAAAAGTGTGTAAAATCAATAAATGAATCACAATAACAGGGAGCTGAAAAAACATTACAAGATAAATTAATGATAAGAAGAAATTCAGCTGCATCTTACTCTACAATACAAGTCTTCCCTGGAAAATTCTCTACCTAGGAAGTCCACTTCCTCTTTAGCCTATGTCACTAGGGATTCTGTGGAGTTAAAACTCTTCTGAAAGACCTTGTTCACATGGAAATTGATATCAATTTCCTTTTTTGAATAGTCTTTCTAGCAGTTTATAAACTAGTATCTATAGTTTGCTTGGTTGATAAACTAATATCCTTCTTCAAAAGTTTGCTTGTTTAAATTGAAATCAGGACAAACCAAACTCCTATTCTAGCTCAAGGTTTTTAAATGTTTGTTAGCCAGGTTGATTCCATAAAATTCTAAGAGAAAGGTAAATTTAAAGCATAAAATGTGTGCTGCAGTCATTTAGCTTTGAGTATTAACACCAAAATATTACAATGAAAGTACCATGTTCACAAATAGAAGTTGCAATTGGTTATTGAAATGCCAAGTGCTTGTGATTTAAATAATTAAATTGCTTTCTATGTGCAGTGCTTCTTATTTGGGTTCCATATTGTGTAAGAAATAGTATCTTTTTTTTCCCAGGTGGGCTTCCATAGCACTTACAACTCTTATGATTCGATTGGCTATACTTCCGCTTTCAATAAATCAAATGAGAGCTTCTTCAAAACTTGCTGTAAGTGGCACTAATGCACTTTTCCGTCATTATTTACTCGTTTCGTACATGTATGTAGACATGCATCTATTCTTAAATATGTTGATTCATTGATTATAATTAGTCGAGAATAAATATGTGGATTAAAGATATAATATTGGACTTGAACATATCCCATTTGCTCGGTTGTTTTCATATAAAAAGTAATGTTTAGTCCGTTATCTGTGTAATGGGTTTTGAACTTTACTGATCACTTAGGAGTTAGGATTAATTTTGCTTTGTTAAAATAGACTGTCAATCAATTGTGAATAGATGCTTTGTCTATGGAACATAGAGTTTCATGCAACCAGTGCTTCCATTAATTTTTTTTTTCTTGAGAGTCTTGAGTTTTCTGACATGAGCTCATTGAGCATCATGTTTCCGCCATGGAAAGCTATCTACAGATAATTGTATCAGAATGTGACGAGGTCATTCTTCATAGCACATGAACATAAAAAGTTAGACTAGAAAATGAAGAAAGGAACTTTTTTGGGGGAAAGTCACTTTGGTGGCCTTGGGATTTTTTCAGAGTGAGAGGGGGGGTCGTCGCTAGGTGTCAATTAGGCAAGGTTTCTGGGAGATGATTGTTTTTCGTCATAGCAATTGGTTTTAAAAGGCGATTTTAAGCCTCGAGGCGCTTTGCTTTGAAAAGGTGAAGCGTAGCCCCAAGGCAGTACAAACGCGTAGCCTCGAAGCGTAGAAAAATTACATAAATTCATGGACATATAAGTATTATTGTATATTTGTATCAGTATATAATGATATAACTTATATAATATAAAAGTGGCATTGGGAAACACAAGAATATGTCCGAAATCTAACTTATATAATATAAAATAAACAAAAAGTTGAATAAAAATGAATATATATTAAAAAAAAGCATCTTCAAAAGGCGTACACCTTTGTGCGTAAAGGTATTAAGGCGTACATTAGGCGTACGCCTCATAACGAATTTTAAAACCATGGCAATTTGTTATGCCCACATATTTATTTACGAGTCAGGATCCCTGTGCACAAAAAAGTTTACATAAAAAAAGTGTACATAGGCTTGTGGGATCCACGTGGAGATGATCCAAGGGCCGAGTTTTTATGAGGACGTTCCCTTCACCATGTACATCATCCTCGCAAAAAGATCATATCATTCCGAAACTTCTAACCCTTTCAAACGTTGGTTGGAAATTTGTAAGTGTAATTTCCTCTAAAAAATAAAATAAAATTTAATTGTAATTAAGCGATCTATTTTACCGTTTATTTCAACAGGAAGATGAAAGGGTTGGAAGTCTTTGAATGATATGATTTTTGGTGAGGATGATCTACATGGTCACGAAGACATCTTCACTAAAAATCTGTCCCTGAATCTTCTCCATGTGGGCCCCACAGACCTGTGAAAACTCATTGTAAACTTTTTTGTGTATGTGGATCCTGACTCTTTATTTAAATATTTAAATAATTATTTTCTACTGTGGTTTTCTACCACTTTCCTATTTTTCTTTACTTTCTCAATGAATTAGGAGTTTCTTTAGAATCTGTACCATTTTTAGCTGATGGAGAAGTGGGCCAAATTGTAAAAAAAGAAAAAGAAAAAAGACATTGGTTGCAAAAGAAAAGAAGATGCTTGGAGCAAAATGGCCCTCACTGTGCCAATTCACACTGATTAGTGAAATGGCTGCTCGCTTTCATCTTGTTTAAAAATACATCTGCATGGTCCATTCTAACCCAAGTCATTTTGCAAGTTGTGTTTTGTTTCCTAAATCAGATTTGTGTTAAGAAAAATCTCTGTTTCAATATAATTTAGTTCTATGGATTTCATTTTGTTTTGTCTTGCCATTTTATTTGCTTTGTTTGTCTTCCTTCTATCATCGTTTTAAGGACTGTCTTTAAAATTTGGCATCCCATTTGTACTGATTCATGTTTTTATTATGTAGTTGATGAAACCAGAGTTGGAAGCGGTTAGAGAACAGATGCAAGATATGGTACGATCATCTGATTCTTTTATGTTTTACAGGATAAGAAACCTATGTACCTCTCACATAAGTAATCAACAGCATTCAGGTACATATGATGCACTAGACGTGGAACCTGTTGAAAATATCTTCTTTTTCTTTTTTAATGGGTAAAGAAAGAATACATTGCTGAAGAAAATATGTACAAGAATTACAACAGGGAAAGATGTTTAAAGAACCATTAATATGGCGAGGCTGAAGCATCCAAGAAAAAACATACGAGGCAAATGGAATTCCCTTAAACTGCTCTGAGGCACCTGCAGCTTTGTCCTGAGTCCATAATCTCCCCAATAGGAACAACAATAGACCTATCCACCCCTGGTCGTCCACTACCCTTTTGTTTAAGGCAAATATTGTGAAGGCTAGTCTGTGAGTACCATCTTTACTAGAAAAATGGTTATTGATTTCAACCTAGACAAAATTGACTAACCCGACTCATCTTGGTCTTGGTAGCTAGTTCATGATCTAGCTGTGAAACAAAAGTCTCGCTGGATAGGATATGTCTTGAGTTGATCTAGATGACCTATTATGTCAGGTTGACTCATGAACATCACTTGAATCAAACTTATCTTAGGTTGACCCAAATGACAGGTTATTTCTTGTTTTGGCCTTTTGGTAAAAACTTTGCAACTATGTCACCTGTGTCTGGATCGTCTAAGTTCACTCAGTCTTGGCCTTAGAGAAATCCAGGCCCCAAGACAAAGACTTGGAACTATGGCTCTGCTGTGAAGAAAAAGCAAAGGCAAGAGAAGTTCAAAGTATTAACAATACCAAAAACACAAATAACTCGTAAATTCATAATAAGTTATAGCTGCTGATTCAGCTGCTACTGGAGCATCAACTCCCGGGGGCGCCTCCCCATGATTCAATGGTTTCTACTTAGGACATTCCCTGCGCCCAAAAATTGACTTGAAAGTTGAAACTAATCGTGAACTTACATACTATTTTTGGATAATCAAAGAGAGATATATGGAAACTAGGAAAATAACTTAGTCCACTGGCAGATGGTTATGATTGTCCAGAACCCTTGCGCTTAGTGTACCATTGAATGGTGGGTCCAAACCCCTTGCTTCTTCTTCATGTGTACCAGGATGCTGTTGGTAGACTGTTCTTACAGTTCACCTCATGGCCACCTTGGACTCCTTGTGTAGACGCCACTGAATATCACTTTGCAGTCTATTCTTTCAACAACAGTATTTAATTTATTTTTCAGGCTATGGATCCTGAAGCTTTTGCTGTGGGACAGAAACGAATGAAGGCTCTATTCAAGGAGTAAGCTACTATTTGATCTGCCGGATAGAGAGAACCTATGCTTTGTTATATAGTAGTCTTTCATATTCCTGCTAGGCTTCCCTTAATAATTTCCTAGATGAAACAGAGTTTGATGCATATATTCATACCTCTAAGTAAATTCTGATATATCTGTACATAAGGAATGCTTATCCCTATACTCTTACATCTAGAGAACAAATGTCTATTCCTGCTACAAAAAGTCCATATTTTGTTTCTTCAGACTGCAAATATAACACTTGCTCACCCATCGATCAACAAAAAAAAAAACACTTGCTCACTGTTTCCTTTTTTATGTTCTTGAAACATTGAGTATATATACGGCAAACATGTATTAGCAAGAACCCGCCATACAATGGATTCTACTTGACTACCTTTGAGTTTTCTATGCCTCTAACGACCTGTTTGGTGGATTTTAATCACTCAATTCAGTCGATGTCCTTTTCCTTTGCTACAGAGAAATGTAGTTAATGGTAACAAAAGAAACTGCATTACCAATGGTATTGTCTGATTGGATTTCCATAGCGATCTGATTTTGAAACTTAAGAACAATTGGCACGGATTTCTACTCAGTCTACAGACTACTGAATGTAGCATACAGGTCTTTTTATGTTTTGTATGATTTAAAAGTTTTATGGAGTTTGTCTCTAACTTTCCTTTCTCCTACCAATCTTCATTGTGCGTGTCTATTTGACTCTGCAGGCATGGGGTCACTCCATTTACTCCATTGAAGGGACTTTTTATCCAGGGTCCTATTTTCATCAGCTTTTTCATGGCTGTAAGTTCTTTAGGTTGCAATCTGACATCAAGTAATTAGTTATTCATTATCACTTATAAATTTAAACACTTGTGCTTATGTTTAAATTTTCATCGAGATCTAAACGTTTGGACCTTTCTCTTGTTTTTTGTATCTTGTAGATTACAAATATGGTAGAGAAAGTTCCATCTTTCAAAGAGGGTGGAGCATTCTGGTTTACTGACCTCACAACTCCAGATGCTTTATACATCTTTCCAGTTTTGACATCGTTGACCTTCTTGATCACTGTGGAGGTAGGCAACCCTCTTCTTCTCACCAAGTAGTTTAACTTCTGTTAGACCTTTGCGCTTCGTCTTGGAGATGTTCTGGGCATTTTGTTGGAGCTTCTGCATATAGGATTGCATGGATCTAGCATTTGTTTATTCTTTTTTTGTTGGTGTACATCACATCCAAAACTTCTGAGTTTTTTGTCGGGAGAGTGAAGATTTATCATATAAAGTGTTACTTTTCTCTAGACAAAGGTCTAAGGTCCACAGCACAAGCATTATTTTGGACAAAATCTCTACTTCAGATGTCATGCCAAATATTTAGATTCAGTCTTTTATGCATTTTAACCTCTATCGTTCTCTTCTTCTGTTTTTTTTCCTTTTCCTATTTTTCTTTTTGTTCTTTTTCTTTCTGACGTGATTCCATGGGATTTAATGTTTTAATTTCTAAAATTTAATTTTAAATTGTACTTTCGGGGCTTTGTGTGATCAAGATTGGTGGTGTGAGGTTCCAACTTCCAAGAACTAAGGTACTGCATATCATTGTATGAGGCCCAAGTGAGGGAGGTATGGAATCAGATGCCTGAGCTAATGAAAAGGTGGTCACAAACTAATTTTGGTCAAAATTTTATAGGAAGTGGGAGCTTTACTTGCGGTAGAAGCTACTTGGGAGTTGGACTAAAGCCCTTTCAAAATTTTAGTCTAGTGGCCTTGGAGTGAGAGTTTCTGTCAAACACACATTTACCATTTTATGCCTGATTTCTGTACACGTCCACTTGGCCTGTAAAACACAATCCTAATTGGGAGGGAAAGATAAAACCTTTTTTTTTTAATTAACTCTGGCTTGATATATTTCCAGCTATATTTGAATTGCAAGGTCTTTTAATGTTTGGTTTCTCAAACTATAAGTAGCGAAGGTTAAAATCTCAAATCTTGCTTAACATCACAATAAGTTGATGAAACAAGACAATGGGTAGAAACTGATGTCTTGACAGGTAAAATTTGCATTACATTTAGAGCTTATTAATGCTTAGTTGGAAAGGAAGTGTTCGTTACCTTTTATATGTGTATAAAAAGCATATATTTAAACTAGGATCTGGGTACATTTCTTGATAAATCCTTGTCTTTAGGGTAGGCTCCCTTCATCACTTTGAATGCTATACTATTAGGATATGCAAGTTGTAGTGGCATATTTTTAAAGTTGTAAAAATCTCCATGTCAATACACTAGAAAACTCTGGATTTAGGGTCTTTCTTTTTTTAAATAAGATGTAACTACTGTATCTTCTTGAAACTTTGTCCAACATTTTATTAATGTATTTCAAGTTGTTTGAAACAAAACAGGTGTGCCATCCTACATTGATACTAGATACTGTGATAGTATTTTGTATTTGGGTTGGGTTCTGAACATATTCATACATCTATGATGTACTCATATCTTACGTAGTGCCTTTCTCAATACTATTAAGATTTTGATACTAATTAACTGACCACGTTCTTCTCTTAGTGCAATATGCAAGAGGGTATGGAAGGAAATCCTGCCGCCGGCCACATGAAAAACTTTTCTAGGCTCATTGCTGTTCTTACAATTCCTTTTACAATGAGTTTCCCTAAGGTATGTTATTCTCATCATTGCTGACCTTGCAAAGTAATATTTTTTATGAGAGCCTTCCTTATTTTCACCTGTTTGATTTATAATAGGACTATAGGAAAGGTTAACCCTATTTGGTTTGATGGGAATAATGTTGGCTTTTCAAATTTAATTTTGAAACCTTGGTCTTTGATCATTTTTGCTTACACCTCTCTTTACCACTACTAGCTTTTAACTATTAGAACAGTAAAACGAAAGGTCAACTCTCATTCCCTAGAAGTTCTTTTATTCTATATTTCTCGGCCAGAAAGAGAAATATTAGTTGCTAATTGAACATGCGAGATTAATTTAGGAATCAAATATATTATGTAACAGTTTTTTCTATTCCCCATTGAAAAGAAAACTTTTTTTTTTCTTTGATGCAATGTTTCAAGTTCTGTGAGAATGTTCAAATCTATTTCGAACAGAACAATTGTCTTTTTGAAGATTCAAGCAGACACTTGAACCATTTGGACCATGATTTTCTTCTTTGGGTTTATATCTTTGCAGGCAATATTTTGTTACTGGGTTACCTCCAACTTCTTTTCACTCATATATGGACTAGGTGAGTCCCCACTTCACTTTCTTAAGGTTTTTCTTTTTCTTGTTTCTTTTGAGGAGTGGAGTCCATTGGTTTGAAACTCATGCACTAAATTGCTGATCCTTGACCTTCATCACCTTATCTTATGAAGTTGGCAGTCTTATTTAATACACTGCAAGTATTTATTTGTGCACAGCTAAACCCTAAATGCTCCGACTAGGTACTAAAATGCCGTTAGTCACTAGTTAAGGTTTAATCCCAACCTTACTGAGAAGAAAAAGTAAATTCTATCTTTGATCTCAAAACATTTTCTTTTCTTCCCATTTCACTTAAAAAGTATAATACCCTAAACCCAATATTAAAATACTTACCATTGTTGCACTTTAAATAAACCATCATTCTCAAGTAACAACAAAGAACAAAGATACACATGAAGTGGAAACCCTGCGACCAAAGGCCCCGCTAGATTTTGAGCCACATTTCGGTACCAAAACGACCCAATTAGTTAAACATCACAAAAAGCTATTTTAGGTCCTGTCTTGAGAACAACTTTTTGATGAACCAAATTGTCTACAAAAATATCTTCTTATTCATAAAACTTCTCTCTATATCATCATAAATCTTTCTAATACATAAATGCCTTGAGCTGAGTTTTCCAGTGGCGCTGTAGCAGATCTCGTTATCTGTTAGACTGTTATGCAGTACTAAATTTTTTGGGTATGTTAATCTGACATATCCAAGGGAAAAAGGAGCACTTTTAGTACTTATTTGTATCCTTTTCTATTTTTTGACTGACATTTGTATTTTGTCCTACAGTTATTAAACGTCCTCAGGTGAAGAAGTTCCTCAATCTTCCTGAATTGCCTAAGGCATCCCCTACCACTACCACAACCACGCCACAATCTCTTTTCTCTCTGTTCTCAACTTCCAAAGCTACACAACAACCTTCTTCGTTACTCGCGGAGCCATCAAAACTTGCAGACCGAAGAATACCTTCATCTTCAGTTATGAGTCAGCGGATTAGAAGTCTAGAGAAACAAGTGAAAGGAAAAAAGAAAAACAAGAAGAGGTGAGTTGAACATGTAACTGTCCCAATTACCAATTAGATTTTTACGGCATTCAACTGGTATAGCCGACACAATAAAAAAAACAATCCAGTATTAAATTAATTTTGTGAACTAAAGAGAATACTGGATCATAGGATAGGTGGGATCGATGCTTGAGTAAGGCATAAATTATGGTCAGCTGAGATGTTATTTTTGAAACATTAGTGAGAAATCGTTGAAGATGTAATATTTATAATTTTGTTCCTGAGGGTTTTTTTCACTTTTTAGTAAGTTCAGGTATACAGAGGTAAATTTCTACTGTTGTAACATTCTAAAGCTGTTTTTGAAAGTTATTGTTCTTTGAGAGTCTGAACTCCTAACTTGACCTTTGTTGACTGATCTGGTGACGAGTCTTGGATCTATTATGATTTTTCATTCTCTGATTGTGTGGATCATATAAGCCCTAGTGGTGTTTTATTAAAAAATGTCTACTTTTTTTTGTTCTGGTTCCAATTGCTGGATTGGCTGCATCTANATTTTTGTCCATTTGTATGTTCATACCTTCAACATAAAACAAATAAGATTCATGAATATTAATTATAGCACAAGAATAATAATAAAATAATTAATGAGAAAACATACCATAATAAAATATTACTTACAAACCCATAATTAATGTTTCCAAAACAAACAAGACACTCATGGCCTAGACTTTCCACGAGAGAAATCAAATTTAAACACACATGACTTGTAAATGTAAATAGTTCAAAAGTTTAAAAAAATGACAACTAAGCAAGTACTAGCCTCAAAGTAACCAAGCAATTACACCATTGAAGGTGGATTTCCAAACATCTCCTCGAATTGTTCATTGCTAATAGGATTTTCATTCTGATCTTCAAAAAAATCAGATGTATCCAATTGAGTGATGTCCAATGGATCATTATTCCAATCTTCAATTAGATTTGTTTCCACTTTCTTTGATTCTTTGAACTTCTCAACCTTTTCTTTAGAAGTTCGGCAATATTTTGCCCAATGTCCCTCCTTGCCACATCTGTGACAAGCATTATTGTCTTTATTGGGTTTATTTTGAGGATTGGAATTCCCTTTGCTAGATGATGGTGTCCACTTATTCTACTTATTTCCTTGTGGAACTCCACTATTTCCACCTCTATAAGGGTGATAATTATTACCATTATTTCTTCTTCTTCCATGCCATCTTCCACGGCCTTTACCACGACCTCCTCTAAACCCATAATTGGCATTCGCTTCAGGAATTGCCATTGAACCATTTGGTCCAAAGTTGTGGTTTTTTATAAGGATATTACAATTCGCTTCTGCTACAAGTAGGCAAGTTACAAGTTCAGAGTATTTCTGAAAACGCCTTTCACGGTATTNTAGAGAAACAAGTGAAAGGAAAAAAGAAAAACAAGAAGAGGTGAGTTGAACATGTAACTGTCCCAATTACCAATTAGATTTTTACGGCATTCAACTGGTATAGCCGACACAATAAAAAAAAACAATCCAGTATTAAATTAATTTTGTGAACTAAAGAGAATACTGGATCATAGGATAGGTGGGATCGATGCTTGAGTAAGGCATAAATTATGGTCAGCTGAGATGTTATTTTTGAAACATTAGTGAGAAATCGTTGAAGATGTAATATTTATAATTTTGTTCCTGAGGGTTTTTTTCACTTTTTAGTAAGTTCAGGTATACAGAGGTAAATTTCTACTGTTGTAACATTCTAAAGCTGTTTTTGAAAGTTATTGTTCTTTGAGAGTCTGAACTCCTAACTTGACCTTTGTTGACTGATCTGGTGACGAGTCTTGGATCTATTATGATTTTTCATTCTCTGATTGTGTGGATCATATAAGCCCTAGTGGTGTTTTATTAAAAAATGTCTACTTTTTTTTGTTCTGGTTCCAATTGCTGGATTGGCTGCATCTTTTGGTGATTTAGTTAGGACTGGGAAAGCAAAACCCGAGTATGGGCTGGAATTGAGGCAGAGTGCTGTTCTCAACTGTTATTCGTTGGAAGTTATGGCCTCCTATCTGATTTATACAAAGATGTTGGAATATTTTAGGCTGCGTTTGTTTTAACTTTCAAGATTCAAAAATGAATTTTTAAAAACTAGGATACAATTTGAAAGTCTAAGTTGCATTTTCAGTATTTTATGAGAACTTATATCAAATCGAACTCCGAAAACAGATACAATTTTACTGAAAGTCACTTTTTTTTCTCTTTTTTTTTTATCTTCACTTAATAGTCTTTAAGCTATTTTTAGGAGTGTAACCAAAAACTTATTCATGAAAATTACCGAACCAAACTTTTTCTGTGTTTTTTTTGGTCTCCTTTATCAAGAATTTAGGATTATGAAGTAGAGAACATCGTGTCACCCACAAATGTGAGATATGAAAGCAACTATGGCCAATGAAGAAGGGCCATGTATGTCGCCCTCGATATATTCAGTTAGAATGTTTATTTTCAATGGGGAATGAATGGACTATTTTAGATATTTTTAGGAACTTGGAGAATAGTATGAAATTGTCTAGAAGAGGGTAAAGTTATGATATTTCTAGAGAGGAATATAAAGAATTCATTTAAATTGTTAGATCAATACCATATGTACATAATTTTAGCCATCCACTTTTACCCATCTGTGCCTATAGATAGGACTTTATTTATTTGTAGCCATAAATAGTCAAATAAAATAAGAGTTCTTGGTTTTTTACTTTCTTCTGTTTTCTATTATTGCTTTAAGTTTCAAGAGTACATAAATTTGGTTATGAACTTAATTAAAAAAAATTATCAACTGGTTTGTATTTTCAGATCTCGACGTTAAGAGAAAGTTTGAGAAGTTGGAGAAAACTTAAAAAATATTGTAAGTGAATTTTAAAAGAATATTTGTAATAGTTTTCTTGAAGTATGATATGGTTGACTAGGAGATCATCTTCCCATTGGTTATAAAATTTGAGACTTTCTTAATCAGATAACTTTTTATTTAATTATAAGGATAAAAAAATATTGTAAGTGAATTTTAAAAGAATATTTGTAATAGTTTTCTTGAAGTGTGATATGGTTGACTAGGAGATCATCTTCCCATTCGTTATAAAATTTGAGACTTTCTTAATCAGATAACTTTTTATTTAATTATAAGGAAGGATCCAATGTAACCAATTTTTTATGAAACTGCCATATAGGTTCACATGGAGATGATTCAAATTTCAAGGTCTGCTTTCAAAAAAAGAAGAAAAAAATTGAAGGTTTGCTTCTTTTCTTTCTTTTAAATTTAATCTAAGTGACTTGGAAATTCTTACAACACTTTTTTTTTTTTGAGAGATTAGCAGGGTTAAGGGGAAATGCTAATTTGGTAGAAGGAGGGCTTAAAACCACCTTGTGGTTAACAACCACACGCTCTAACCAACTCTAGCTTGTTTCCTCACAAAAATTAATTAGCAACTGAATCATCTCGATTTGAGTCCTACAAGTGGGATACCAAAGTATCCTGAGCCTAAGGTGGCCATCTTGAATTGCTTCATGATGGTTTCAGGTTCGAGTATTGGTACTGGGCGATTTAACTCAAGTCCTGGTGGGGTGCACAAATAATTTTTATATTAATTAAAAAAAACTTATGAATTTGGAGATTTTTTTGGTACTTTTATACCAAAACCTAATTTTTCTCTTAATTTAAATATTACTGAAAAACTTAATTAATAAATTGTGGCCACCTTCCACCTTTAAAATGGCCCCAAGTGACTGCCAAATACACAGCGGTTAGATCGCCCTAAATTTATTACAAAAGAGACTTAGGTGTAGCAAAAAGAAGAAGAAAAAGAAAAAAAAAACTATAACTTTTTTTAGTTATTATTATAGTTCATGTTATTGCAATGTAATGAAAAAAAGTTAGATTCTTAAATTTTGGTACGAAAAATCCCAAAAAAGATGTCTTAGGGATGGCCTTGGAACTCAAATCAGACAATTCTTGTTCTTCATTGTTTAGTTTTCTTCAAATTATTGTTCGAAATTCATAAATCATCATTGATTTTATTGATCTCCACCACAATAACCATTTATCTTGATTATATGTTGACTCTTTTATGTTTTTATTGTTCTAAGTTAGAGAGAAATAAGCAAGATAACTATCAAGAAACAAATAAGAACTAGAGACTAACAATAAAGGATTCTTCTTACTAGAATTTTTAGGATGCAATTACATGTAACAATGGCCTCTATTTATAGCCATATTGGTGGTGGTAGTAGTAGGTGAAATAGTGATGGAATTAGTGGTAGTGGTAATAGCAATAATGATGCTAGTGGTGGAGTGAATGGTGATAATAGTGATGGTGGTCTAGTGGTGGTCATCCACCATGATATACCACAATATCATTTATTTACAACACTCCCCCTTGGATGTCCACCACATTAATATAATTATCTCGTTAAAACCTTACCAGGAAAACTCAATGGGATAAAACCTTGGTGAAGGAAAAAGAGTACAATATCAACTTTATTGTATGTTGGACGCGTTACAATTGCCTCGTTAAAACCTTGCTAGGAAAACCCAGTGGGACAAAACCTAAGCGAATGAAAAAGAGTACAACACGCATAAAGTCCAAAGATGCTCCCCCTGATTTGGACTGGAGTGTGAGTATCTACAATTTGTAAATAAATACTCTTCTTAAGCAATTCTCTCGCTCGAAATACAAGATGTACAACTAATTAGTCTGATGGTTGAGCCGTCGCATGCCTATCCCATATATCAACTTCTGAAATATGGACTTGGGTAATGCCTTGGTGAATAAGTCGGCTAAGTTTTCATTTGACCGAACTTGCTTGACGTCTATCACTTTCCTTCTTTGGAGCTCATGTGCATAAAACAACTTTGTTGGAAGATGCTTGGTTCGATCTCCTTTGATGAATCCTTCTTGTACTTGGGCAATGCATGCTGTATTATCTTCGTAAATTATTGTTGGCTCATTTGTGACTGGGGGTAGTTCACAATTTCCTCGTATATGTCTAATGATTGATCTCAACCACACACTTTCTCTTGTTGCTTCGTGAAGTGCAATTAACTCTGCATGGTTAGAAGAAGTTGCTACAGAACTTTGTTTTGTTGATCGCCAAGATATAGCTGCATGGTTATTAATAAACACATAACCTGTTTGGGAACAACCTTTATGGGGGTCAGAAAGATAACCTGAATCTGCATAACCAACTAGATGGGGGTTGTTGGTAGGATCAGAAGGATAAAATAATCCCATGTCAATTGTTCCACGAAGATATCTCAAGATGTGCTTAACACCATTCCAATGTCTTTGTGTAGGTGCAGAACTATATCTTGATAATAAACTAACAGAAAAAGCAATATCCGGTCTTGTGCATTGTGCTAGATATAAAAGTGCTCCAATGGCACTTAAATATGGCACTTTTGGATCAAGAACTTCTTCATGTTCTTCCATTGGTCGAAATGGATCTTTATCCAAATCTAAACTTCGCACAACCATGGGTGTGCTGAGTGGATGTGCTTTGTCCATTCTAAATCGTTTCAAGATCTTCTCAGTATATCGGGATTGATAAAGAAAAATCCCATTAGAACTTCGTTCTATTTGCAAGCCAAGATAAAGTTTCGTTTTTCCCAAGTCTTTCATTTCAAATTCTTTCTTCAAATAGTTAGCAGTTTTCTCCAATTCTGTAGGAGGACCAATTAGGTTTATATCATCTACATATACTGCTACTATAGCAAATCCTTTTATAAATTTCTTAATGAAGACATATGGGCAAATTTGATTATTTTTGTATCCTTCCTTTGTCAAATATATACTAAGACGGTATACCACATCCTTTCGGATTGTTTTAATCCATATAAAGCTCGTCTTAGTTTTATTGAACACATACTCTTTGACTTTGTCTCTAGCATTGTATACCCTTCTGGGATTTTCATATAGATGTTAGTATCTAGGTCTCCATATAAATATGCAGTTACAACATCCNGAGAGAAATAAGCAGGATAACTATCAAGAAACAAATAAGAACTAGAGACTAACAATAAAGGATTCTTCTTACTAGAATTTTTAGGATGCAGTTACATGTAACAATGGCCTCTATTTATAGCCATATTGGTGGTGGTAGTAGTAGGTTAAATAGTGATGGAATTAGTGGTAGTGGTAATAGCAATAATGATGCATGCTAGTGGTGGAGTGAATGGTGATAATGGTGATGGTGGTCTAGTGGTGGTCATCCACCATGATATACCACAATATCATTTATTTACAACATTTATGTTATTTTTAGTGGTCTAAAATTACAGATAAAAGGGATTAAAAAAATGTAATTAGAAGAAAAGACAAGGATGCTTGTGTCATTTTATTTTTGCGAGAAAGTCAATTTCTTGGGATGGGCGAGTATTAGATGTCCATTGTGAATTTCACTTGTATAAAGCCCTAATTGTCCATGGGAAGACACAGAGAAAGAGCGATTTGAAAGTTTCTCAGATCTCTCCTATTGATTTGAATGAGCAGGCGTGCTAAATTTTGGGAAGTTCTCAGTATATATTAACTACTTTAATGAGGTACTGAAAAACACTATGTTGAAGTTTACTACGTAGCTAAAAGTCCACCAATTCCTTGTATTAAAATATAATGTGGATTAGATTACTCTAAACTCACAAGGTATATTATTGTTTGGTTCAGCTATCTTCAATTTATCTAAAATATTTTTTATTAGTTGTTTATTAATTGTCAATTTTACCCTTCTTTCTTAATTTTTAAAAGTGGACAGCTAAGAGAGAAAGTTTGTTATTTTTTGTTTTAAATCTTTAAAATACTATATCTTTTAAACCACAAATCAGATTTTTATAAAATTTATATTTTTTGGAAAGATTTTAACGAGAACTTTAAAACTAGACCAGTCAATAAAAATTAAAAGAAAAAATCAAAAGACATGCAAATCTAAATTTACAATTGAAAATTTAATTTTGCAATTCGCAATTTAAACTCGGAAAATGCAAAACCTACTGCATGTTTTGAAATCTTATGTGGTTACATTTTTTTACAGCATGTCAACAATTGCCTTTATTGAGAACTTTTAGTTCTTAGTTGCCAGTTTCTTTTGTTGAATGTTAGCCACTTGTGTGATCAATGTTTTAAAAACCGGACCGGTAATCGAACGATAGAAGCTAGTGGGTTAGGTCAATCTGGTTCAACCAGTGGGTTAAGTCTAAACTAATAATACAATAATAACAATAAAAATATATTGTTTTATGCAGCACAGTTGGTAAAGTGTCTTTTTGAAGTCACTTATGGGTCTCGTGTTCGAAACTCAACAGTTTAAGTTTTAGAAAATGTTAAAACTCTTAAATAACAATTAGTTGTATAGCAATTATATAGTCATAGTGACAACAATCTAATGGTAGCTGAAATAGTAAGAGGTTTGTCACGTGAGGGTCCTGGGTTCAAAACCCAGCAAGCTCATTTTTACAAAATATAAAAAATTATAACACTTTAACTTAAAAAAATCGGTTTAAAAATCGACTGGGTCACCTAGTTCACTGTTCAACCGGCCGGGTCGACCGGTTCACATTAAAAAAGACGGTTTTTGAGAAAAGTACTGGGTCAATGTTGACCCAAACCGAAAATTTGACTGGGTCACCAGTTCACTGGTTGAACCGACCGGTCCGGTCCAGTTTTTAAAACACTGTGTGTGATTTTTTTTAAATAAATGGTGTTCTATTTTTTATGAGTAATTGGTTTAGTGTTTGTTAAGAGGAACTTGTTCCTCAAGTTATTTGTACGTGGGTTGTTGAGTAGTGAGCCCACTTATATTTTGTTAGCTAATTTTTAGGAGTGTGGAGTTGTGTTAAACATGTTTAACTGGAGTAGTGTAGTCATGGTAGAAGTGTAATACATGTGAAAATAAAATTTTACAATGCAAATTTGATTTTGCAAATTAGATTTTGTAAATACAAATTTAAATTTACATATTTCGTAATATAAAAAAAATTTAAAGCAACAAATATTGTTGACTGGTCTCGTTTTATTGATCTCAATGTAAGATTTTTAAAAATATAATTTTTATGAAAAACTGATTTGTATTTTAAAAGTTATGTCATTTTTTTGTTTTAAAAATAAAATAAAAAAGTTAGTTGGTGTTTACTGCTTGTGTATTTATTATTGAGGCCAGTGGCGGATCCAGAAATTTTCTTTAGAGTTCAACGTTGACTAGCTCAATGACGAGTTGATTGTCAAACTCTTTAATTCTTCTCTATTAGCACTTCACTTTTACTTTTTTTACATTGTTTTATGGGACCCACATAAGGTGGAGATCGCGCAAAAAATTAGCCATTATTGAATAATCACTACATCATGAGTCTACAAATATGTGTAAGTAGAATGTAAGAATAAAGTAGGTATTATGTAGGCTCACTTGGAAACGACCCATCTAAACGATAAGGGGATCTTCGTCACAAAAATGACCCATGACTCATCTTTCTCATTCTACACTTTTTCACTCTATATAGTAAACGACTAGCTAGATGCTATGGTGTTGAAACTTTTAAGGAGTGGACGGGTAGTGTCACCATACTCTTACTATAACAAACGTCCTACAATTAACCTTGGTCCTAGCTAGTAGCAAATCTCCATAAGAAAATCAATAGGGTGGTCAACAAATACACCTATCAATTAGTTTTTGTGACGAAGATGGATCCGCCATTAGTTGGGGCATTATTATCTAGCAAAATGGACATGTGCAATTTTTTACTTTTTTGGACTAAAGTGTCATAATACTTTTAACTGAGATTACCCTTCAAATAAGACTAAACCATTGTTCCCCTTTAAAAAAAAAATGAAACAGAAAAATAAAGGAATATTGGATTTTACAAAAAAATTTGGTTAAAATTGAAGGGACCTAAATCATTCATTAACTTCATATCTAAAGTTCTGCCCAGTTCCGCCATTGTTTCCTATCCCCGCCACATTCTCGATTTAGAGGTGGGTTGGCCGAAAATCCCCTCCAAGAGACGGATTTTTCATCCTGTCTGCAATTGCAGTTATTTTCTCCTGCTTTTGATCTAATTTTCAGTCTCTTTAACGTTTTCAATAGCACAAAGAAGCAAAATCAAGATAATCATCTAGAATCTCATTCCCATAAATCATGTGAAACATAACTTATAGGCCGGTTTTAATTTACCCGAAGAATAATTGGCGATGATTTGGACTTACCCCCTCAAAGATCCTCTAATTAGCTTACTTCCTCAAATTAAAAGTTTTCGCGATTTTACCGTTTGAAAGCACACATACTTGTTGCACGCTATCATTCTTGACGAAAACACCCCTCATGTGTCCCCTCACATGACTCACTTAAATCCCTAAATTTTAAATCACCTTTTGTGTGACACGTATGTATGCCTTCAAACGGCAAAATCACGGAGATTGTGAGTTTGAGGGGTATGCTAATTAGGGGATCTTTGAGGGGGTAAGTCCAAATTGCCAATTATTCTAGAGGGTATGTTAAATTAACCCTATAAATAATTAAGGGTTTAGAATGAATTATGGGCCTGTCTTTTCTTCTATAGAATGGGGCCCATTATGAACTATGGGCCCTTAATTATTTATTTTAGGGAAATTTTAAAAGCACTTCTTGAAATATTATTTGCATGCCCGTTAGGTTGGACTTGGTCAATTTGGTTTGATTCCACAATTACTAATGACAGTTTCGTTTTGGTCAAACCATTTCATCATGTAAAACCTTCTACCCAATGGAAGAGGACATTGGGTCTTCTAATCCTCCAAAAGATCATCAATCAGTTCCTTTTTAGATATTAATACATGTCTTCATACATATTTTGAGTTTTGAAATGAAAATTTGATTTCGGAATTTTTTTTGTTCTTGGACTAGGAATCGGTACTAAAAGTCTATTTTTATCTAAGAAAACAGCAACACGTTATCGATTAGTTTGACATTATCTGGTAATTAAGGAGCTGCCAAGTTGAAATTTTTTAAAAAATTCATAAAAGACTGATTTGACACCACTATCCCGTGGGGCTCTCATGAGGTAGAAATCATCGTCACAAAAAATCAGTCTTTAGATCAAGTCCATGTAGCACCTACTGTTACTTTTAAACTAAGTGTAATTATTATAAAAATAAGGTTGCAGGTGGATCCATTTGGAGACGACCTATAGGCTAATACTATCTGAACTTTGAGGAGATCACCAAAAAATTATCACTTGGATCATGTTTGAGTGAGCCTTAAAATTGGTGTAAGTGGAGTGTAAAATTAAAATTAGTTTAATAATAAAAAAGACAAATGAAATTTATGTAATTGATGATGGAGAGCTTTGATGGCTCCTATGTGATTCATTTTGAGCAGATAGGTAAATATTTAAGATAAGATAAGAATATGATGAGTAGTATAGAATCGTGAACAAAACAAAGAAAGATAAACGACCATTCTACATCATGGCTTAACCCTTAATAGTGACCCTAATTTTTACTAATCATAAGGAATCATAACACCATTTTATGTATGGGCCCGGACATTGGTTTCAATCATCTAACGGTTGAAAATTTGTTGATAAATGTGAGTTTATAAATGAAAGTACCATCTTAGGGGATTTACAACTGCTGGTCTGCTAATAAATGGGTCGAGATCTAGTAAACAAAATCGCATTAAAGAAGTGATGCTCCAGCTCTAGAATAGAGAATTCGCGGTTTGAGCCTAGTATTTCTTTTTCATTTTGAATTGGGCATTCCAACACCCCCAATTTAGGTTTCCTAATTGATCAATATCGATCATGAGATGTGTGATGTATCTCGATGATCAGATTGAATCACTTTAAATCTCATCTTATTGTTTTTTATTTTATTTCTAGAACTCCTCTAGATCAGATAAAATCTGATTATGAATCCTTGTTACACCAACCATTCAATTCTTGACATCTATCATTTTAATGGTTAACGATCCAATTCAATACAATTAAATAAAGGGTCAGGTTATCTAGCCTCTTTTAAAAAAAAGACTTTGTGGAGCCCACATAGAATGCATCCAAAGGCTGATTTTTGGAGAAAATGATCTACATGATGAGGAGAACATAGTTACCCGAAATCAGCCTATTTTAAAATTTTCAACCTCAAATCTACCCGTTTTAAATCAGCGGTCAAAATAAAAGTTTAAAACTTACAAATTTTTTAAGAACTAATTTGAGGGGATTATAAGTTTTAGAACGTACTGATTTTTTAATATGATGAAATAAATAATGAATAGAACATCTTCCAAAAAAATCAGCTCATTGATGCATTATATGTGGGCCCCACTAGAGTTATATAAAGGGGTATATAACCTAACCCTTAAATAAAAATTAAAATAAAAATCAGATGAGATCTCTCTTATTTGAATTTTTTTTCTTTTTTAAAAGAAAACGTATACAATTCGCTGTGCTTACGAACGTGCATGTTTGAATGGGGATTCTCCATAAGCAACCCCTGTCAACCTGAGGTCAGTTGGATTGGAATCACAGGCTCAAGGATATGATCAAGTTCACATCACGTGTATTATACGTACCTTCCGCTGGTTTCCTAAAACACTTTTTATGCAGATTTATTATTATTTCTGTACAGAAGGATCTTTTTATACAATTCTTTTTTACACAGTCATGTGGAGCTCACATTGGGTCAATCTAAGAACCAAATTTGGATGAGGATGATCTTCTTATTATCTATATCTTCCTCACCAAAAATCAACATATTCTAAAACAGGTTACAAATTTTAGAATGACCATTCAATCACTTTTTTATGGGTTTAAAAGTTTTAAAATAATAAGTTATTTTTCAATGGGAATAATCCATATTGTGAGGAGAATGAGTGCTGCTTTTTGGCCCGACCCTTTTATAAAACAAATGTCAGATGCTTATGTGGTATGGTGGGTCCAACTGCCACATAAGTTGGAAACCCCCTTCATCACTTTTGGGAGGGGAAAGGAGGTGGGTCCCACCCTACCACATAAGCATATGGCCCCCATTTTGTAAAATGGTCGGGCAAAAAATCTTTATTAAAGGAGAATATCATCTAAAAAAAGTAGGTCTTGGACTAATAAAAAAAAAGGGTGCTGTTAAAGGAGTTCTCTAAAATGTTGGGGGCTACCACCTCTAGCTCTCTTTCTTTATCCAACACGTTCTCTCTTTCTCTAAAAAAAACTACTTTCTCTCTCCAAACCTCTTTTAGACCATCCGACCACCAGCGATCGAAGTCGTTATTGACGAAACACTCTATGAAGGATGAAGAAGTTCAAGAAGGAACACCATTGATGGAGGAATTGCGTTGAAGAAAAGTTCACCATTAGTGAGGGTTTGTGTTCCTCAAATCCAATGAAAGTCTCTTAATTAAATAGTAATGAAGTAATACAACTGATTCATAAGCTTTTTTTTGTTTCAAACATTTTTTGTGGAGATCAAAATTTTCCATTTTCGTACTTAATTCGTTCGTGCAGGGATGAATTTTTTCCAAAAACTCGACCACCACTGGGTGAGATTACTTTCCAAACTCAACCAGCAGTGGTTGAGTTTTTCTTTAAAATTCAACCAGCAGTGGTGGAGTTTTAAAGAAATTTTCTACACTCATCCACTCTTAGTTGAATATGGAGTTTGGGCAATGGAGGAGAGAAGTTTAGAGAGAGAAACGTGAGGGAGAAATAAGAGAGAAAGACATTAGGGAGAAGGGTGAAGTCGGCTGCTGTTTTGGAGTGGGTGATGTTTGGGATTTTTAGGGTTGGGTTTAGAATTGTTAGGATTGGGTAGAAAAATACCAAATCAATTTTTGATAACCACCCCTTAGTAAAAATATGTCCATCCCCCCAACCATTTTGAAGTATTTTATCTACCCCCTTATCATGTCTACCCTTCAACATTTTAGAGAACTCCTTTAACAGTACCAAAAAAAAAGTAAGTCTTGGATTGTCCCCCATGTGGTCCCTACATGGCTGTGTAATAGTTATGTAAAAATCTTTCCTCTATTTCTTTTGGTTTTTTCTTCTATGAGCAATCTACATAGTGAAAAGACTAGCCCTTAGATCACCTTTATGTGGGTCCCATGGACATTGGTAATCCATGGGTCATTTATGAGATAGACCATTTGATCCCTTCTTATTAAACCAAGGGGCCTAATATTTCCACCTAAGTTCACCTGCTTGTGGGGTGCACTTGGAGATGATTTAAGGACTAATATTTTTTTGGGGATGATCTCTTCATCATATATAGATCATCTTCACAAAAACCAATTGTTTTAAACTTCTAATCGTATCAATAGATAGTCGAAAATTAATGGATAAACAGACAGTCTAGAAAGTTTAAAATTTCAATATGTTTATATGATCCGGAGACCACGCATACAAAAATATCCCTTGGATCGTCTCCAAACAAACCCTACAGTTGAGTGTAAGCAGAGTGTAACAATAAGTAGTTGTAAAAAGTAATAATTTGGGTGAAGTTATGTTGTAAAATTTTCCAAAATAGCTTTGGGTGGGATTGTAGCTTTAACTCTTCTTTGGTTTAGTCCCACATTGCTTGGGAGACTTGGAATGTTGAGGTTTATAAGTGACTACACTTATTAGAGTTTATCTTTTAAGTGTTGGGTCCTCATTGGAATTGATAAGGTGGTGCAAAGCACCACCGCACACGCGCACG
>MVGT01003019.1:84132-121644 GCA_002174775.1 Macleaya cordata
AATCATAAGAAAATAAAAATCTATCAATTCTACTATGGATAGGAACACGTTGATTATTACACCAGGTGTACAAGGCACCTGACAGGGGAGGGTCCATAAGATCATGATTATCAATAAAATCAGAAAATAGAGTCATACCTCTAGTAAGTGTAGTACTGCTAGATCGTTCATGAATAAATCTAGTAATGTTGAAATCCCCACCAAGCACCCAAGGATCCTGCCATAACATACGGACACCATTTAATTCATCCCACATCTCCATTCTTTCATTTTCATCGTTGGGGCCATAAATTCCGGATATCATCCATATGTAATCATCCTTCAGAGATTTGCACCGCCATGAAATAGAAAAATTACCCACTCTCTCATCAATGACCTCCACCAATTCCTTATTCCAAAACATAATTATACCACCCGACACCCCTTTTGCTGGCAGGCAAGACCAGCCGAACATAGGTCCAACCCAAATTTGATTCACCATTACCTCACTCCAAACTTCAATCTTAGTTTCTTGTAAAATTAGGACATCTGGTTTCCATTTCTGAATCAAATTCTGTAATTTGAATCTCCTTTCTCTTTTACCTAACCCCCTCACGTTCCACGAAATAAGGTTTATCGACATGAACAAAACAGCAGAAACTCTATCAAGATCTTCCCTACCATCATTGTTGCCCTGCCATACGCTCCATCTCCTCATTAAATGCTTTTGGGTTCATTTTTACCGCTTCTGCCATAAGTCGAATGATCGTCTCCTTGTCGTCAGATAACCTCATACCTAGTGTAGGACTTGCCAATTTAAAATCCTCAATCAAACCTCTATAAAGATTATAAATCTCCATGAGTGATTCCTTATTGTTTTCATCAGGCAAGGTTATTTTCTTTCCATGAACTACAATATCCATTCCTTTCTCTTTTTCCCCCCCATCTACTTGCTGGATCAGATCTGGATCAGTAAGAGTAGAACCTTCCACAATCCCACCCTTATTTACCTGAGGTTGCAGTTGATCTCCTGATTCTTCAATTAAACTTCGGACTTCATCCCCTTCTACCGACTCATCTAATCTCTGTTTCTCAATGTCATTTATCATTAAAATTCCTTTTGGGTTCTTTACTGTTGTTATTTCATTTATAAATGACTTGGATCCCCTTTGGGTCGGTACCCTCCCTTGTAAATTCTTGGGTTCGATAGCATGGTTCCCACCCACAACGTGGTCTTCATTCAGCACACCTTGTATTGGGCTTGGGCTTGCTGAAGACTCCTCTACATATGTCTTTTCCGCTGTACTCACACATACCTCCAAATTTTGAACATTGGCGCCCTTCCCTCCTTCACATCCTTCATTAAAGGTACTGACACTCCCATTCCCTAATTCTTTAGACTTCTCACCATCATCTGACTTGCTTCAGATATTCTGGCCAAAAATAAGTTATCTCCCATATTTGCATTAAATAAGTCTGTTGGGCCCCTTTCATTCTGACTGTTAGTCTGTGCCACCTCATCATCCCTACCGATTGAAACTTTTTGAAACTCTGTTTCATGCCGGAGAAACCCATCCTTCCAGTCGGCAATCTCTACCGGAAAAGTTAAATCTTTATACGTCCATAAGTAAGCAAATGGTCTCGGCGGTAATGGACCAGCTACCTTAAGACGAATCGCCGAAAAATCTGTTCTTCTTACTGTCTGGGCACTGATCTCCTTCAATCCACCAAAACAACCTCCAATAGTTTCAAAACACTCCATAAATGAAAGGGAACCCCTTTAATTTCAATCCAAAACTCCGAGGTTGTTTTAGGTGGAGCTGCTACTGCATTAGTACCAAACCACCATGGAGAGAGTCTAACTTCTACTCCTCCCACAGACCAAACCCCAAGGCAGCACATACTATTTCTTTTTTCATGAGATTCTGCAAAGAAAAAAGCTTTTCCTGGCATAAAAGGGTGAAGGTCAAATTTATTTTTCAAAGAAAATCTTTCAACAATCCAACCCCCTACATCACACCAAGGGGTTGGGCGCATACTGATCTCCACCACCACCGCCTTGTTCCATACATCGTCATCCACCTTTTCTTTAGCTTTCCCTACATTCTCTACCAACTTGTTCCTTTCTTGCTTCTGAGGAGCCTGTATCAAGGGTGGAAATGTCCTTCCAAGAGTTTCATTTTGTTTGCCACCATCAATAACTTCAGCAAGGGCCTTGGAGAAATCTATCCACCCACTCTCATCCTTCCTACCGGGGATGAAGCAGAAACAACCTTGTCCCCCCATTCTCGTATTGGGTAAAGAAACCCTAATAAACTATCCAGCATCATTAAAATTTCTACATGCCACCAGCCAATCTTTTGGCTCCCGAGTCCTCATAAACCACATACGGCTTCTCTCCATCCCTGCTTCTTTCTCCAGAAACAATTTAAGCCACTTAGCTCCTTTCAACGAAATCATTAGTTGAGAAATTGAACCATTCCTCCATTCTCGAATCACGATGTTTTCCAGGTTGCTAATTTTAACTCTAAGAATATCAAAAGATTTTTGTTCAATCTTTATCAATCTCCTTTGAGCTTCTCCATTCCCCAATCTGTCCCAAACTGACGTTGTCTGCTTCTCTTTTGTTTGGGAACGCGCACCCTTCCGCGCCACCTCAATCCAAGGATTGTTATTCTCTCCAAGATCAGACAAATTTGTCGATCCTTCATGACAAACCAAAGAGGTCTCACCACCATCCCCCGCCATTCCACTCATCGACGCCATCCACTCTTTTCTGTTGTCGATTGAACGAATGGGGGTCCACTCTCGAACTCTCAGAACCATCAAGTCCTTCCTTCATGGTTTCTTAGATAAGAAGTTTACATGGATCAGCCACCTGGGAATACTGATCCACAATTTCCCACACACGTGTACAAACTTCACAAATCTCTATACAGTCTGAACCAAGCACCACGTGCATGGCACAATCGACTCAGCTCTTATCTCCATCATCTGGGATTTCATAGCTCTAAAGCTGACACCTCTCTCTTCATCAAACAAGCAAATAATTTTATTCTCTTCATTTTGGTTTACGTTAATGATATAATCGTTACTGGCTCAGATATCTGCCTGATTAAATCTTTGATTTTGCAATTACAACAAACCTTTGCAGTCAAAGACTTGGGTGCCCTCTCCTACTTCCTCGGCATTGAAGTCCTGCGATAACCAAATGGCCTCTTTCTTTCCCAAAAGAAATACACAACTGATCTCCTTAATTGTACCAAGATGGATGGTGCAAAACCCATTTCCACTCCTATGAGCACCGACAACAAACTACATCAACACAAAGGCTCACGGTTTTGTGGCCCCACATTGTACCGTAGTGTTGTCGGCGGCTTACAATACCTCACCTTCACCCGCCTAGATATCTCTTATGTCGTCAATAAAGTATGCCAGTATATGCATTCACCAACTGATGAACACTGGCTCGCTGTCAAGCGCATCCTCTTATATTTAAAGCACACATTTAACTATGGCATCTCCATCTCCAAATCATCTACATTACACTCAATGCGTTCTCTCTCAATGCTTTTAGCGATGCAGATTGGGTTGGATGCCTTGATGATCATCGTTTAACCAACGGTTATTGTATTTTTCTCAGTCCAAACATCATATCTTGGTGTGCTCGAAAGCAACTGACATTTTCCCGCTCCAGCACCGAGGTTGAATATTGCGGTCTTGCAATCACTACAGCCGAACTCATATGGATTCAGTCTCTTCTTCGTAAACTAGGAGTCTTACCCACCTCTCCTCCTATATTGTGGTGTGACAACATCGGTGCTACGTACCTTACAACAAATCCCGTGTTTCATTCTCGAACTAAACATATCGAAATAGATTACCACTTCGTCCATGAAAGAGTTGTTGCCCATCAATTACATGTTCGCTTCATCTCGACCTATGATCAAACATACGACATTTTTATAAAGGGTCTCAGTACAATCCAGTTTGAAAAATTACGTCGCAAGTTGACCATTCAAGCTGCTAGCCCGCTAAACTTGAAAGGGTGTATTATGGCATCAAATAACAAAGCGTGATTCACACCAAGATAACTGTGAAAAGATCCAGCCAACAACACTTACCTTTTATAGGTAGTTGACTCTAATGGCTATATGTAACTAGCCGTTAGACACAATATTCTTTCATTTAATTGATTGTTTTATTTATGAAAATATGCATCTCTATATATCTTGTATAAACTTATAAATATAATTGTTTTCCTTCTTACTAACATCAAGTGAGAATTATTTCAGTTGTGAGTTGTTCCTTTAAGGGCCAGAGAAACTTCATCAAATCAATAACTATTGTTGATTGAACACCAAGATACACCAAATCAAATAACACCAACTAATTTGCACTTCCAAGATAGCAAATAGAAACCAAATATTTTATTCCCAAATAAAACACATCAATGAAGATGGAAAGCGGAAGTGAATAAGAATCGAGTTTAACTTCCTCGATGTTAAAAAACTAAAAAAAATCTCAGCACAATAGAGTGCAAGAAGATAGATGATCATCAAAAGTTATGATCCTAGACGAAGCCGTGAAGAGGTACAATGGCATGAATAGAAGAACAATGATCAAGAAGATAGAAGGATCGAAAAAGAGCCATGACGCTCTGATACCATATTAAATTTCAGATTGGGAGAAATCTGAAATATAAAATAAAGAAAATAAAGATTAAATGAGACAAGAGAATTAACGTGGTTCGGTCTGATCTTCGACCTACATCCACGACACAAAAGCCACTACAACTGAATAATATTGATCACCAATAATTCAAAGTACTGTGATACATTGGTTTACATATTGCACTCTAATTTATAGTATGAAGAGACCTATAAATAAGGAAACTAGATAAACATTAAAAAACTAGATAATTATAAAATATTTTCTAAATATACATAAATATCTTTTAGATCTTGTGTTATATCTTCTAGATCATGGAATCTTCTTTTGATCTTCAGAATCTTCTCTTGATCTTGATCTTGGTCTCCATCTCGATCCACTTAACCGTCGGATTTCGTTCTCGTCCATCTAACCGTAGGATCATACTCGCGTTCCTCTAATAGTATTGCATGTGTTTTTTTAATGGGAAAATTAGTAAAAAATCCTTACTTAAAACGTATTTTAGGATTTAGCCCAACAAATGTTTTCTTTTAGTCTAAGGCCCCTAGATAACTGACTGACACCCTCTCTCGAAGAGGATTTCAGTCTGTGTAAAAGAGGGTTTCAGTCAGTTACCCAATGGCCTTAGACTAAAAGAAAACATTTGTTGGGCTAAATCCTAAAATATTTTTCAAGTAGGGGTTTTTAGCAAAAATCTCATTTTTTAATTGAAGCGCATGCATTTTATTGGTATATAATACTTCATTTTTTTATTACCACGACACTTATTCTTATACAAAGAATCACCTCTATACAAACTCTACAAGTAGGTGTAAGTGAAGTGTAAGAATAAGATAGTCGGTACATAAAATTAGTTGTAATATCCAATTCCATTTGCCCATTTATGCGCAAGTCACGCAAGTATATGATTTTGACATGGTCAATCGTAATGGACCCATCTTCACCTATATTAGATGGCCCGCTCATAAATAAAAAAGGGGGGGTGGGCTTTATCTTGCAGTGGGACTGCAAATATTTTTTGTATATTGATGGTTACGAGTCATTGGATATTGGACCGTTCTTTTAGGGGCAATAGATTTTGACTCGTACAAATTAGTCAAAGTTAGTTGAGCACAAGCGGCCAAGTGTATATGTAAAGGGTAGACTCTTTAGGAGATGTTCGTTTCAAATAAATTCCATTGGAATTGGATGATTTGCAGCCAAACCAATGATGATTCAATTATTCAAAAATACGATCATTTCCATTTCTTCTGAATAATCCATTTTGATTGCATATGAAGGAGAGTGCAATTGAAATAAATTCGTGAAAATTGCTTTACAATTTTTTGAAATGACAATACAACCCTATAAGGCAACAAATCTAAAAATAAACATAAATTTAAATCCCCACCACAACCGATCCACCACCACTTCACATTGCGACTGCAACAACTACTGCCACCTGTTGACACCAATTTTTGCACCCCATGTGAAAACTATCCAATTTTAATATACTGGATACATGCAAATTTCAAATCAAACTTGATTTTAATTGACCAATATTCAAGCCCAATTTGATCGAAATCCAAGATTTGAATGGAATCTCGGACAAAATTTAAATTTGGACTAAGTTTGGAATCAATTTACAATACCATTTACTTTAAATAATAAATAAACATAATAATTATTAAATAAAAAATATATAAAAAATAAAAAAAGGGGAGACATGTTTACCGTTTGAAAAAAAAAAGAAGAAATTATTAATTAAATATTTTTAATATAAAATTTTATAAAATAAAAGTTTTAATAAAAGTAAAAAAAAATTAAAAAAAAAAGTAGTAAAAGTTTTAAAAAGAAAGTAAAGTTTACTTTTTTAAAGTAAACTTTTTATTAAAAAAATAAAAAGGTAAAGTTTTTTTAAAACTTTTTATAAAAAAAACAAAAAAAGGGAGCAGACCATGCATTTTTTACGCATGGTTGCCCCCCTCTCTCTTTATTTTTTTTCTCTTCCTCTCTCTTTCTCGGTCGTTCTTTCCCTCTGTCTCTCTTCCTCTCCAACTCTCTCCTTCTTCCTCTTCCATTCTTATCTGATCTCTAACAGATCAGTAAGTTCTAATGGAAACGCATAAACGAAAATTCGGCGTTGTAGGCGGAAGGTCAAGTAAATCGGCGTTGAACGGCGAAAGTGCAGTCAAACATTTCTGCCCAAGATCAGATTTGTTGATTTTAATCAACAATTAAACTCCGTAATTTGAGGATAAAATCGTGTATAAATAAGGGGTTTAAGATCCATATTTTGAGAGGATAAAATTTAGAGAAAAAGGAAAATTCTGAGATTAGAATGATTTTTTCGAAGAAAATTTTTGAGAGAAGAATTGTTAGAGTTAGTTTTGAGAAAAATAAGAGAATTTTGAGTGAAGAAATTTCAGAAAAAGAATTTTAGAGAAAACCAGAGAATTTTTTTTTTTTGAGAAACAATTTTTAGAAGAGAAATTATTCTGAAAAGGAGAAAAATAGGGATTCTTGAATCTTTGCTTGCCATGGATTAATTGCAAAAATAGGTTGGTGATCTCAAGTAAATTTTTCTTTTTTTGATATCTAGACTTAATTTTCGTTTTTGTTTTAAAAAAAAATGTGAATTTCATGTTATATAAATTTTAGACTTAATTTTCGTTTTTGTTGAAAAAAAAATGTGAATTTTATGTTATATAAATTTTATTTGAGAAGTTTTATATGATGTTTAGAAATAAACTGATTACTCTTTATTAATATTAAGGTAAGCTCTAATTTCCATTAAAATTGATACTGGATGTATGATCGATGTATGGTGGGGATCATCATGTAATGGCATAGAAACATAAAATGATGATATATGTCAACAGTAAATGAAACCATAATTTTCAAAGGAATTAAACTTAAATTGACCCAAGAAAGTCAAAATTCGTTTGGATCCTTTGATTTTGGTCAAAATTATGTTCCAGGCTTAGTATCAACGTCATTCGGCGTCGGATTTTCACGGATGAGTAGTCAAAATTCAATAACTCTTCGAGATCTAACCATCTGTACGGTTACAATTTTCCAAAAAAGTTTTTAAAAAAAAGTCAGTATGTTATTTAATTTCGTTTTTAATTAATTTATTGATATAATGTAAAATTAAATGGTTAAAAAGCTATAAATGTTTTGATGTTTTTCACAGATTAGTTTGATTTCATATAAACTACATGATGAATGGAGTAGATTTTTAATTTCATGATTAATTGATATAATTTGTATAAATTTTACACTCTTTCATCTAAATGCCTAAAATGCTTGAAATATCATTTTGATGATAAAAAAAATCATCTTGAAATGAGGATTGTTGAAGTGTTGAAATCAATACACTAAAATATAGAGTTGAAAATTAATGTTTCAAAAATTTGATGAATTGCTTTGATTTCTTCATTGTTCTTGAATATGATACCTTTTAACCTAAAAATGTTATTTGATTTTAAGTTTGTAGCAAAAAAATAAAAATAAAAAAAATTGAATGGTTGATCCTAGTTGGGCAAAAATTAGAATTGTTTGAAATATATAAAAATTTTAGGGTACAACTTATATTTTTGCCCTTAAACATCAAATAAAACATAAAAAAAAATTGTGAATAAATCTTTGGACCAATATCTCATTTAATGGGCTATTAGGCTCACTTCATCATATTAAATCTCAAGTCTATGTTTTACACCATAGACTTTAGATTTGTGTGTTGGGTTTTACAACCCATTATTCTTTTTGGAATTCTAAAGCCCATTTCAAGCAAATTGGGCCTCATCATTCATTTCTTATCTTTTGGGCTTAAGAAACCCATCTCAATCAAATCCTAAAAATCTAATAGTCAAAATAAGAATAATCTTTCCTAGAATAAGATAAATCTAGGTTAGGTTTGTTTGATTATAGTTTAGGGATGCATTAGCAATAAGATTGCTTGTTAATTTTGGGATTATGATAGGAATTCTCCTAAAACTTGTTAAGTGAGACCACCAAAGACGGGCATATAAGCCTGGCATTCGTGCCTAAGCCGGGTCGATGGTCATGCTCACTTAATTTAGTTGGGTTAATTCTTAAACTAACCCCACTTTGCGATAATTTCAAATAATTTTCAAAATAAAGAAAAGAAATCAAATGATTTTTAGATAAACAAAATCATTTGCATTTGCATTAGATGTCATGTATCTTAGAATTAGAATTCCTTGAAAAGATTAGGACTTCTAGAAATTCTCTACGGATAAGTCATGCATCTTATACGTGTGAAGTAATACACACGTATCATCATTTTCGCATATGTCAACAATAACATATGTATAATGTTTTTTTCAAAAATCCTTTGGATACGTGTAAAATATTTTTCACGTGTCAATCCTCTCATATATGTCAAAATGACAAATGTGAGATTTTTTTGATATGTATGCAATAATACATACATATCACAACAAATTAATTTTAAAATATAAATCTATATCATTCGTGGACGTGTACAAGAATATACACGTGTCGCCACGTTGCATACTTGAAAGAAATGATCAAGTATCGCATTTTGTTTGTGTACATGCACAAAAATATGTATGTATCACATTGTTTCATACAAGTTATATGGACATGTATGAATTGTTTGCTTACACGTATAAAGAAATATATACGTGTACCTCTACCTCATACGAGTATACACTTGTATGATTTGTTGATTGGTGCATATACGAAAAAATACGTACATGTCACTTTCTCTCTTGATATATGTCAAAAAAGAGACATTTGTATCACCCTTCTGATATTTTTTTGCCCCAAAATCCTTATATTCATGAAACATAAATATATGGACTTTGGACTTAATCTTCATATACAAATTCTTTCTTAAATAGATCATAAATCCCTAAAAAATCCCTTTAGTTGTGAAGTAGAGGCTGATCTCACGATCGGGCGGTTGTCGGGTGCCTAACACCTTCCCGACCCGTACCAGGATTCCCTTACTTTGAATCTCTAAACGCAGACCATTCATTGACAATCGCTATATTTTTTAAAAATTTAGAAATAGGTGATTTTTTCCAAATCTCGGGTCCTGATTCCCATTTAATCAAGTGGCGACTCCTAATCTTTATATCCCCCTTAGTGGGCGAATCTTTGTCCGTTTTTCCGACCTCCCATTTTCTTATGGCGGAGGGCGGTGGAGGGGGATGAAAATTCACGGTTCCACACCACCTCATCATTGCCACCATTGTCACAACCTCACCACCACTGTCATACTACTCCACCACCACCACTGCCATCTCACCACCGCTGCATCCTCACCAACACCAACACTATACCACAACCACCTCACCCCCACTCTTGAATATAAATAAAGAGGGTATTATAGTCATTCCAACAAAGTTATTTTCTAATTCTAACAGTTAACAACAATAATTCAATTACTGAGTCAAAAATTCGAATCAAATGATTTTTAAGAATTGCGTAAACAAATTCTTATAAGTCAATGTCTAGTACGTCTGAAAATGAAGTTAAGACACTCACTTCACAAAAAAGAAGTCGAGTGATCGAGTCTTCCTGGTGGCTATTCCGTGGGGTTAATTCCTCTGATATATTCGATAGTTGCTAAAAGGAAGATGACACTATCCCGAGAACTAGTAAGAGTGCTCTAAGAGGCCTGGATATGTCGTATAAGAAAAAAAATTTGAAATTGAATTCCTAAATTCGAGACAAACATGCCCTTAGAGGTAATAAGAAGGCCCTAAATAGGTTACAGTAAAAACAGGATACGGACACGGACACGGCGCGAGTTTTTTTTCTTTAAAATTTCAACTAAAAACAGGATACGATATGAGAACACGACATAGATAGGACACAGACACGACACCCTTAAAGGAGTGTCTGTGCTTCTTAGCATGAGAGAGATATGTAACTTTGAATTTTGCGATACACCACTCAAACACGTAGGGCCGGCCGGGATTCTATTTTACGAGTTGGCTTTGAACCAGCCTTACACAATGAAGAAGGACGTGAGAGAAAACGGCAATCAGAAAATTAAGTTCAAAATCTTTGAAAAGCAGAAAATGACTTATTTTTTCAATGAAAGTTATTAAAAGCAGCATCTTCATTTATACTTAGCAACAATTCGCTGGTCAAATCTCTCTCTCTAAAGTCTAAATCATTATCCGGACGGCAAGCCAAAATCCAACTCACGTACCTGTCTAGAATTTATTTATTTATTTTCTTTTGTCAATTGAAAGTGGATTCTCATAAATCTACCTTTTGTAAAAATCAATTTCTTTCTCCATCCACTTTGTGCAAAAGAAATACAATCTTATAAGGGATGACTATGGATACTTCAACTAACTAAAATAAACTATTTTTGAGATGCGGGCAAGTACTATGGATATCTCAAATAACTAAACTCTGTCTCTTCGGTCACAAATTTAAAGCTGAGCTAAAGAGTTTGAGGGATCGACAGTCTCTACTAGATAATAGAGTCTCTGCTGTCGGTTTCGACAATCTCTACCAGATCGAAATGATCCGAATGTTTTGAATTCCAGAATGTTTCGTTTATGTGTTTCCATACATATCGACTGATACATTACAAAAAAAAAATGATATTTTGAACCATGACAGTCTAATTTAGGGGTGTCAACGGGACGGTTTCGGATCGGAACCTAAAGGTTCCAGATCCGGTCCCGTTAACATAAAGCGGTTCCGGATCCTTTCGGTTCCGGTACCGGAACCTCAATTGGTAGTTCCGGATCCGGTACCGCTAGGATCTGCGGGTACCCGATACCCGTTTTTAATTATTATTTTTTTATTTTTTCACATAAAACCTATTTGTATTTTATATTTTATTTAATTATAAAATTTATTTAATTATGAAATTTGTTATATAATAGTCATTGATTTCTTTTTTTTAATTAAAAGTTAAAAAAATTTTAAAAATTATTATATAATAGTAAATTAAACTATAAAATTATAAAATTTATACGGGTACCCGTTGGGTGGATCTGAAATAGATCCGAAATTAAACGGATCCAAAACCGATAGATCCAAAATGGATCTAAAATTTATCGGATCCACAAAATGAAGTCCCGGAACCATAAAAAACGGTTCCGATACCAATTCTGTTCCAGGTACTTTGGTACCCATTGACACCCTTAGTCTAATTTGGATCTCGAGGATTACAATGTAATTCTAATGTCAGCAATCCGGGCTTACGGGGAGTACACCATCGTACTCCTAATCAGATGTCCTTTTCCAACTATAATTCCACTATTCCAGCCTTTCCATCCAATTTACAGTCTCAAAAGCTATTAATTCTAAAAAAAACATGGGCCCCAAAATAAATAAACCTTAAATTTTTTAATCCGTACGATCAAAATGTGGGGATGATGTATTTAAAAGAAAAAGAAAAAATTTCCACGAGTCGTTAATCAGCCCGACCTAACCACAGTTAATTTTTTAACCTAACTATAACGACAGAGAGAGGGACTGGGACTTCGTCGTTTTGCTCTCTCTCTCTTTCTCTCTCTCTCTCTCTAGTCTTCCGATCTTCCTAACAGGTCTTCAAAGAGCGGTAGCCTAGAAGCTTTGAAAGTCTTGTCTAATGGCAATTCTGGTCACCAAAACCCTTTAAAACCCTATCTTCTTTTTTTTGACTTCTTCTCTTCTCTTCTCTTCTCTTCAAATACTCAAGTGCTTAGGGCTTTCGATTCACTGCAAACACTTTTAGAGAGAGAAAGTTAGAGAGAGAGAGAGATTTTGTGAAAACAATGGCTGGCAATAATAAGTTTATAATTGAGATCGAGAAGGCGAAGGAATCGAAAGATGGAAGGCCATCGATGGGACCTGTTTACCGGAGTTTGTTCGCAAAGGATGGATTTCCACCGCCAGTTGAAGGATTGGAGAGTTGCTGGGATGTTTTCCGGTGAGTTTTTGTTTTTTTAATTGTTTGTTTAATGCAGATCTCTTATAGTTTTTTTTTTGAGCTTCGTCTATTTTCTTACTGTTGATTAGTGCGTTCGAGAATCGAAATCTTAGCTTTTGTAGGATGAATCTAAGCTGTAAAATTGAAATTGGGTTCTAAGTTTTTTTGATCTGAAAAGCAAAATTGAGTTTAAGTTAAGAGTAAAAAATCTTAGCTTTTCATACTCGTATTTCTTTTGACGTAAAACTGAATTTTACTTTGACTTATTGTGGTTTAAAGACGATCACAGTACTTATTAGCTGTAAATTTTTTTTGTTACTGATTTGCTTACAAAAATTGAATCAATTCGAAGTTCTTATATTTGGGTATTGGATGATTTTGAATACTTTTGATGCTTTCTTTTTCAGAACTAATTTGATTTTTCAAAGCACTATAACATGAAGCATGTATTTGTGATCTTTATTAGATCCTAGGGAAGGTCAAAATTGACTTTTAAGCTATTATAATGGTATGGGAATTTGTGCCGTGCTGATGAATGTTCAAGTATCAACTTGTTTTGTATAGGTTGCAGAATCCTTTAAAAGCTTGATGTGTAGTTGCTATACAAATACTCTTTTTTCTTCTGAAGAGAATGGAATTTCATGAGTAGTTACTAGTTAGAGAAATTATTTATCCTTCTTTTATAGATTTCATGTGTTAATGTGGATAACAATGGTTTGTATCTATCTGTATCTGTTACAGCATTTCTGTTGAGAAATATCCTGGAAACCGAATGCTTGGTCGTCGTGAGATTGTTGATGGGAAGGTGAATCTGGGCAAATTGTTTGTTAACTTTGCTTCTTGCAGTTTCAATTATGATTTTTTTCATTATATATACCTTCTACACTTTTTCTACACGTTGAAGTGTTATAATTGTTTGAATTATTGGTGTCTATTTCCTTGCAGCCAGGTAATTATGTGTGGCTAACTTATAAGGAAGTATATGAGATGGTAATGAAGGTTGGATTTGCGATCCGCAGTTGTGGTGTTGAGAAGGTAGGTTTGCTAGTCCTGCCAAACTTAGTTTTCTATGTTTTAGTTCTTGAAATAGCAACTCCTCTATTAGCTCCCCCCTTAATGAAGCCCATCTACTGTTTGATTCCTGGCAATTTCAATGCCGTACAAGCCCATCTTGGGTCTACCCAGGCAATTAAACTTTTATTCTACTTTACTTCTGCTCCTGTTTAGTGACGTGTATTTAATAACATCGTAAAGATGGCTCAAGTCTGAGGACAAACGATAAAATTGGAAGACCTGTAAGCATTCTAGATTGATGCATTTATGAAACTTGATCAGGAACTGGTGGAAAGGGCTTTTGATGGCTGATACTTGATTTTCCTTCTTTGCAAATTAAAGTTCAGCTGATCTAAAAAGAGTCTTCAATTGTGTCTTAATTTTCTTAATCTGGTTGTGGATAATTGAATTATTTGACATTTGAGAAGTCACATTTGGATTTTATGATACCAATACTAGTAGTTTTTGTTGGAGCAAACAGAGCTTTTGAACTTTTTTTTTCTCAATTTCTTATGTTATTATTATCGTCCTTATCTTTGTCATCAGTTTGTTTTCACTATTCAGTAGATGGCACATTTTGAGGAATTTCCGTGCATGATTTAATTATGCATATTCTAGTTTTTTTTTTTTGCTCTGTGCTGATTTCACTTGTACGTATGTTTTGTTAGTATTTAGTGATACTTTGTTCAGAATTGTTTCACATAGTCTTTACTCATTACGAGAACTTGTGTTTGACTTTTTTAATTGCACAACACCAGGGAGGACGTTGCGGTATCTATGGTATCAATTGTCCGGAGTGGATTATGAGTATGGAGGTACTGGCTTGCTTTCTTTGACGTTGTTTTTCTGTTTCTAATATCTTGTATATGCCTAGATTAATATGATTTTTCAAGTGGGTTTGGTTTATTTCATGAGGACAGTTGTAAAGTTATTCCTTCTGCGTTAATCTTTTCTTCTTGTGAGATTGTGTTTATGCGGTGGAAATTGGAATTATCTCTTGGATGTCATTGTTGTTTATGGTTATATGAAGACTTCACGTAGTATCTTTCACATCCTTTATGAGATGTGTAGTCTAATGCTACAAATCTTCTGCAGGCCTGTAATGCTCATGGGATCTACTGTGTTCCATTGTATGACACTCTTGGTACGTATTTTGTTGCTTTTCATGCAGATTTGCGTATTTGTTTAATTGTTTCTAATAAATCCCTGTCATCAGCATCATCCCAGCCTTCTCACGGTTGGCTTTTGCTACATATCAGCCAAGGGATTTATTCTTTAAAGTGGTGTACAATTTCTGTGTTACATGCAATGCAATTCAATTTATTTCCTAAAATATAGTACATGTGCATACTGATCTGAAGCCAAAAGTGATGTTAATTAGACTTATTTTTGGTTTCTTCTCATTTTGGTTGTAGGTGCCGGAGCTGTGGAATTTATTATATGCCATGCAGAGATTTCAATTGTTTTTGTAGAAGAAACAAAGATTTCTGAGGTAGATAGGAGTCCATATATGTTTTTATCTTTCATCAATTAACATTTGTACCACTACAGAAAAGGTTTCTCGTATTAGTGTATTGCAGAAGGATAGAAGATAGATTGTCAGTTATTATGCTTTATACTTTAACTTGTTTTCTCTTTATCCTTTCTAGAAATGTGCTTTTTCCTTATTATTACCTGTGCTTTCCCCTTTTCAGGTGTTGAAAACATTTCCTAATACAACGGAATATGTGAAAAGTACGTTTCACTTTACCCTTATCTTTCTTGAGCATTAGTGTGTTAGTGGTTTCAGATATTGATGGGTCATTTCTTTGTGTAGCGATTGTGAGCTTTGGCAAGATTAAACCTGAACAAAAAGAAGAGGCTGAAAAGTTTGGTTTGGCAATGTATTCTTGGGATGAATTTTTGCACCTGGTACACTGATTTCTTTAAACTTTATTTCTGATCCTAAACAGCAGCTAAGATATCTCATATTTAATTTCATTAATTCATTACAACTCAAGCTTTCAATTGTAAATCATCAAAAGGGGAGTCATTCAGTCTCAAATATAATGAGACTTCTTTCCATGAAGGTTTTTGAATTACTTATGTCAGCTGATACAAAATTTTGTGATCCTTTACTGACTGAACTGATGCTTGCTGTTGTTTATCTTTTTTTTTTTTTTTTTGCTTTTGTTTATCTTAGATGTTGAGTAATTAGTAATTTAGTATCAATCTTTATTTGTTTATTTTTTAGCAATGAGTATCAATCTGTATTCTTGGTTCCAGATCTTGTTTGGTTGCCCTGCTTGCATTAGGCTATCCTAGTAAATCTCATAGCTCAAAAACTCATTTACATGCCGTGGCTTTACTAACTTGGACACGCTAATTAGATAGTTTTTATATGGTTTTTCTGACCTTGTTAATTGAAAAGTTTTGATATGGTTTTTCTGACCTTGTTAATTGAAAAGTGAATCAGCCGGGAATGGTATCTTTTGTACATCTCTCTGTTATGAGTTATGACATTGTTTTTCTTGAGTGGTCGAATCGCTCCAAACTTGGTGGAATGCCTGATTAGCATGACCAACAAGTTCATGGCGTGAGGAATTGCCACTGTGGTTTATACAGTTCTAATAACAGATTGAAAGTGTAAAATAAACATTCTTTTCTGCAGGTTTAGAATTTTATTTACCGGGTTTTTTGTCCCTTTCCATCACCAGTATTAAAAAACCAGGGAGATAGTATCATGTTTTGACTGATAAAAAAAAAAACAACCTACCACGTTTTGTTAATTCCATATATTTTCAGTTGGCTAAACTTCCCTTAGGTTTTGGGCAGGTGTGTTTTCAGTTGTGTTTGCTAGTTGGGCACTTATTATTCAAAATAGCGTTTCTAGTCAATAGGTGTTGGCTTGAGCATGTGATATTTGTGCGCATTGTTATGTTTTAGGTAAACACATTCACCATTTCTCTCCTTTTCATATATTGGATCTAACATTTTGCACTTGTTTTATCTCATTCGCAGGGAGAGAATAAGGAATGTGATCTTCCGTTGACAAAAAAAACTGACATTTGTACAATAATGTATACTAGTGGAACAACTGGTGATCCCAAGGGAGTAATGATTTCTAATGACAGTATTGTGACGCTTATAGCTGGTGTGAAACGACTATTACAGGCGGTCAATGAAGAGGTAAAGTAGTGCTCATCTAGAATTATTGTTTTGCCAGTTGTATTTGGTTCTTGTGGTGCAGGCACCTTGCACCATTTGATCACCATTATGCACCGACATTTCTTTCCTTCACCTGACGGGAACATTTTTTTCCTTTTGGTTAGAGAAATTGTTGATTTATCTCGTTGGATTGAAACTCAATCATTAGGATTAACTCGTATGAATCAATCTCTGCATTGAATGATCTTGGAACTGTCCAGAAGTTTAAGCCATGGTTTCATGTTTACAGAGTAGCTTCATGTACATATGACACACACAGTGACATAGATAGATACATATACTGTGTGTTTATGAGACTGATCAATTGATTTTTGTCTTGATTGTGTTTTTAGTAATTCTGTTTCATATGGTCTTTTCTCTTGGAAAATTTGAACAGTTGAGCGACAAGGATGTTTATTTGTCATATCTCCCTCTGGCACACATATTTGATCGAGTGATTGAAGAGTTGTTCATTAATTATGGTGCTGCAATTGGATTTTGGCGCGGGGTAAGTTGAATATTGCATACCTTACTGAATGAGAGTCCAATTTAATATTTTTCACTGGTTGCATTTTCAGGATGTCAAACTGTTGATTGAAGATATTGGGGAGCTAAAACCAACTATTTTCTGTGCCGTTCCACGTGTGTTAGATAGGATTTATTCAGGTATAGTTCTAATATACTATGCCTTCCTGTGCTAATATAATAATATGTAGAATCTTTGCATCTTTTTTGACACATAAACCAAGAATGAACTCATGGTGCACAAATGACTCAAATACAACAAGAGGGGTGTGGACCCACCATGCAATGATTCAAACTAGAAGTTTCTTTTACAAAAAAATCAACCCCAAGTGTGCTCTTAGCAATCCTATTACTTTTTGTCCTTTTTTTTTTTTTTTTTTTTTCAAGAAGCACATATGTTGTTGTCCATCCCATTCTCTCATAGATCTCCTATATGGGAAACATTAGCTGTCAAGTCCAATCTGTTAACAGCCACTTACTCTAAAAGCTCGAACTGTTTGAGGGAGGTGTAATAATAAATGTAACTAGGGTTTTATAGGCCTAATTGCCTACAAGGAAGACACAAACACACAACAAATTCTTTTTCATCGCTACGCTGGATACTTGAACCCGCATCCTCTAGAGACTCCAGCTCTGTTAGACTGATAGTGATAGTCTGATACCATGTTATGGGGGGTTTTGTTTTTCTTATTTTCCAGATCTGAAGTCTTTAGCTCTGTAAAGAAAAAGTGAAGGAGGAGCCACTTAAAAAAAAAAGTGGTGAGAGAAAGACTCACTTAAGTGACCTGGCCCACATACCTACAGAATTTAGACTTACATTTCTACAAAAATCAAACAGCTTTCTTTAGAGCTCTATATAGTAAATAGTCTTCAGCTATATACAGACTGCAGATCTGAAGTCTTAAAAATACAACTACCCCTTTATTCTAAAAGCTCAAACTGTTGGATTTGTTCAACCTGAAAGGACTATCTGCTATATTTACATTTCTACCATCATTAGTTTCATTTAAGTGCATTTCTGGTAAGTGAAAGTGAGTGTACTAATCAACTGATTCCTGATCCGTTTTTCTTGTTACTCTATTTTCATAGCTTGCAATAGAATGAGACAAATGTGTTCTACTGATTTTAGATATTGCTCATATTTTCAGGTTTGACTGAAAAGGTTTCTTCTGGGGGTTTCTTGAGGCATAAACTGTTTGACATTGCATACTCATTGTAAGTTGTATTATGTGCTTTTAAATTTTGATATAGCTAAATCCTTTTGAATGGGGAGATGCTAGAATATTTGCATGAAGCATTCTCAGAGAATATTTGGACCAAAACTCGCCATATCCACTTGACCGGCGGAAACATTTGGACATAATTTTCAGCCAATAAGTCCATCAGAATACCTTCATCATCGTCGACATCATCATCATCACTTGCGCCTTTACGCCTTATGCCCTTATCACAATATTGGAGTTCACAACATGGATCTAATGTCACAAACCTACTATATATCCTGAACTTATATATTTAGTCAGGAGATGTGTTTTATGATCTTTCTTACAGCTTATATCCACATTGATTTCGATTTTCCTCTTGCATTTTAGACCTTAAACTTGACGCTATCTTTCACTAGTGCAGCTGTAAGTCTTTCTTGATCGCACTCATCAATGCTTTAGAATGTTTTAGAAAGAAATTGAAAATGTTTTCAACAGAATGTAAAGGTTTTACAACTGACTTCGGTCTAATAACACTGCTGGTTGACCGGATGTTCAAAGATCTGAAAGGAAAGACCATGGAGGTGAATGCCTGACATTCTTGTAAGCAGCAATGAGAGGCAACATCACTTGTCATGTCTACAACATACTTGGTTGAAATCAGGTTTTAAGCCTTGGTTACAACTGCAAGGAGCATCCCAATTTTGAGCCTCCTAATTTCTTTAGTTTCTAATTTAAGGTCTATTTTTCCCTAGTGGACCACCTTGATATTTCAAAAGTAATATATTCAAGCATATACCTCTCTTCTCGCACTTCACAGATTCTAGTTATATTTAAGAAAGCCATGTTGATGAGCCCATTTCATTCATTTGCTTTTAGTCGGTATCTTTCTAGTTTAAACCGTCTCTTTTTGTATTTTTGGACCACTCCTGATGGTTATATCCAAGGTTATTGAATCGTGAATCGACACGTGAATAGTTTTCATTTTTGGCGAATCGAATCGGAGGTTGAATCGTGAATCGCAGATTCAAGGTCAATTATCCAAATAAAAAAGAATTTTTTTAATATAACACAAGTTAATCGTACGACTCGCGACTCGTACGATTCTAATAACTATGGTTATATCATTTGGGTATTTGATCAACCTTAGAGATTTTGATTGATACAATCCTGCTCCTACTGTGAAGTATGTGAATTCTTAGCTTTTTTATTGGTGGTTGTAAGTTGTACTATTTGGGAATGCTGCAGAAAACTAAATAGCATGAAGAAGGGAAATAAACATGAAGAAGCAGCTCCACTTTGCGACAAAATTGTTTTTAATAAGGTATGTGACGTTTATCATTATCAGGTCCCCTAGAAATGGCGAAACTCACCTAGAATCTACTATTTACCTTTTAATCTTTATTTTCCTTAGGTAAAGCAACGATTGGGAGGAAATGTACGACTTATTTTATCTGGAGCAGCGCCACTTGCTACACATGTAGAATCTTTTCTACGAGTGGTGGCATGTGCTCATGTTCTACAAGGATATGGTAAGCAGTCTATGAAAAATATACATATACCAGTAAAATGGTTTAGTATGATCCATGGTTCATATTCATTATTGAGTAGAAAACATGATCCTTATTTTTGCATTATGACTTCTTATGAACGGTTCATTCAAAGAAGGAAAAGGAAAGAGAAGAAAAACTTCTTATGAGTGTTTCTTAAATTTGAAGCAGTTTGCTAGCTTTAGTCAGATAGGTTTCAGATTTGGGTGTCTTCTGGAGCTTGATTCTTGTGGATGAAACAGTAGTTCAAAATCTACGCTAAATTTCATTCCTTTCAAAGGAATGAAGAATGATACGAATTATCCTTGCATGACACAAAAAGTCCCCTATATATAATATGGTTTCGGTACACATGGAGCCCATATTATCTATCTAAACCATAGAGATGATAACATAAGCTCAAACCGTCGATGACCCAAATGTGTGAGAGGAACTCATCATTTACATGGTCTGATAACAAGGGTAAATGTACTTGAGCATTTAGGCTGCTAAATCGTAATAAGCATACGTCTTTTGACAAGTAGATTTTATTAATAAGGCCAAACGGCAAAGAATAATGCACACCATAACAAGCATACATACTGCTCTTGCATTTTTCAATGTACAAGGAACACGAACATGTCCTCAATCACAGTGATGTATTTCCTTAGGTCTTGACAGAATCATGCATGATTGCAAGCATTCAATTTGGTTAGACAGATTGCCATACCCTAAGACTGCCTGGGAACATATGCAACTAGTATGGACAAAAGCCGCAATACTGAACAGATTGTAAATTATGTCACTTTAATACAACGTGGTGCAAATCAGTCATGTGCTTTGGTATCCTAACTGATTTTTTTTCTAGTGGATTTTTGTAATAGCACAAAATGGCCCTTGCTATTAATACTTATATTGAAAGAGTTGAACTATGACTTCATCAAACATTAAACTCATTCGCTCTAGCTATCCAATCTAACGAGTCCATCACATTCTTTGGAAAGTCAGAATAAGTAGGACAAGCTATCCATAGGAGTCTATAGATCAGGTGGTTGCAATTGTCTAATCAAGTCAGCTTGTATGGCATAGATCTCCTAGTTTTGCTCCCTTTCCCCCTTTATGTTGAATCAGATTTTTTGTATACCATTTGTTCTGATACTGATTAGGACTAGATTATCAATCATTACATGTGATATTTTATGGATGATTGCATTTCTTTGTTGATATAGGTCTGACAGAAACCTGTGCTGGTACTTTTGTCTCACTGCCAAACGAACTATCGATGCTTGGGACAGTAGGCCCTCCTGTACCAAATGTGGATGTGTGCTTGGAATCTGTTCCAGAGATGGGATATGATGCTCTTTCAAGCACACCTCGTGGAGAAATTTGTGTGCGAGGGAAAACCCTATTCTCAGGTTACTTCAAACGTGAAGACCTCACCAAAGAGGTTATGGTTGATGGATGGTTCCACACAGGTTTGTTCGTCACATGCATTTTCTAGTCCTCTTTTAAAACTTACTGTCTTTATCATCTTTACTGATGTTGATGTTTGTAATCAGGGGATATTGGTGAGTGGCAACCAAATGGAAGCATGAAAATCATTGACAGGAAGAAAAACATTTTTAAGCTTTCACAAGGAGAATATGTTGCAGTTGAGAACTTGGAGAACATTTACGGTCTTGTTTCTGCTATTGACTCGGTATGTTTTCTCGCTTTCCAGGTGTAAAAATTGGATTTCAGAGGGAGTATTAGGAAGTTCACCTTTCCTTTAATAATTTCACAGCTATCCATCATTTGTTTTCATTCTTATATATCCAGTAAGGTGTTATAACTGCTGAAATATTTTCTACCTTTCTAGAATCTTGAACCCAGTAAATATTTACATCAGATCAGCAGTTTTCACCTCAATTTGGATTCTCTAGACTGAAATCTTTTATTAGAGATATTTTTGTCCTAGGAAGGCTAAAATGTTAGTTTTCTGTTATATATCCCACTAATTATAGGGCTCTTCTGCATGGGCAGAAATCGATTGATGTTACCATGTGAGAAACCGATTGATTTCCAATGCAGATTGAACATCTTCTTTGGCAACGCTTCGTTGATCCATTTTATAAAATTCTTACACTTGGTAACTCTACTTTTAGCTTAAAAGGAGACTAATCTGTCTTACTATCTGTTTCAGATATGGATATACGGGAACAGCTTTGAGTCCTTCCTTGTTGCTGTTGTCAACCCCAACAAGCAGGCACTTGAGCGTTGGTCAGAAGAAAATGGAATAGAAGGGGATTTTGCGTCCTTATGTGAAAATCCAAAGGCAAAGGAATTCATTATTGGTGAACTCAGCAAGATTGGAAAAGAAAAGAAGGTTCTGTTCTTTGCTTTTTATACTATTAGCTTCATAAAAGAGAAATCATTAAATAAACTTCTTTCTGGCTTCTTGTATGTTATGTAAAACCTTAGTCATCCTAACTTGTTAATGTTGTTTCACAGTTAAAAGGTTTTGAGTTTGTCAGAGCTGTCCACCTCGACCCGGTTCCATTTGACATGGACCGTGACCTCCTCACCCCAACTTACAAGAAGAAAAGGCCTCAGTTGCTCAAATACTATCAGGTTAGCTGTCTAGTCCCTTCTGTATAACATCAGTAACATGTACTATAAGTCTATAATCCATGGATTCCTTCTGCATATCATTCTGGAATTTTTGGGCCGATTCTTGAGTCAGCCATAGACCCAAAACCGTATAAACCATCTTGTCTAGAAGTGTATAAATTAGGAGCTATCATCAAGGTTTGCATTGAAAGGGCACGATAGTGGGCTGACTTAACTGTTATTACTGTCAATATGATATTGGTGAGCCACACAGGTGTCTATATTTACTAAAGCAATAGAAAATATGATTCAAAACTTGAAAATATGTTTAAAATTTGAAACGTAACTTCTTTAAGAGTTTCTATGTCTAATTTCTAATTTTTTTTTTTTTTTGAAATGATGCATGTTTTAAATTTGAAACTATTACTTATGAAGATCAAATGATAAAATACCATTTCCAAGAGAATGCTGTTCGCAATAGCTTCTGTGAACAAAATAATGGCATTTAATGATGGGGTGTCATATTTCAAGTAACATAAGGTGGTCAATGTCTTCCCATTATAAGAGTTTTTAGAGAAAAAATTTCCAAGTCTTACATAATAAATGTATTGGTATGTCCTCACGAATCACGATAGTTCGTTGCCTATGGGCTTTATTAAACTGAGCATAAAAAGTGGCTCATGATACCAATTTGTGGTGCCCTCTCATACTGCGGGCATATTGCCCATCTCATTGCTCCGCCCCATTCATCTCATTTTACTCTTATGAGTAGAAAAACTATCAATTAAGCCAACTGCTAGGATCATAAATGGACACCACAATTTATGCTTTTGTTTCATTTCACTTCTCTCAGACCTATCTTGCTTCATATACCCTGCTAATTCATTCACCTTCACACTCATTTATATGCATTTGTTTGAAAATTCAATACTGACTGAAGAACTTGTTGTATCAGAGGGTCATCGACAACATGTACAAAAGTGGTGGCAAGTAAGTAAGCATTCTGTTGTTGGTGACCGATGCGAGGATGAAGTAATACTGTTCAAGGGATGGTCCTCAAATATCATCTCTTATAACCAATATTTGTTTAATTAGTTGCATTCCAATTCTTGTTTTTTTTTTTTTTCACTTGTTTTAGGAATGTACAGATTGTCAAACTATATTCTTATACAGAGGGATACCAAATATGATAGTTCCATTCACAACTGCCCTCTAAAGCAGTTGTTTTTATAAATAGTGAATTGCATGAACTTCTGGAAATTAGTGTAGTAGATGGTCTCATCTGATCAATAAAACCTTTATTCAGTTGAAAGTAACTTGAAACTGCATATGTTAGTTCCGATGCATATAATAACCTCGAACAACTCGTTTGTTTACTTTTAAATTAATTGATTATGGGCAAATATGGATCTGTATAAAGTTACGATTTGAAACGGTTCGATATGCAATGCAGACCTGATTTTTATGTAAAGCTTTTAGTAGCAAACTTGGGCTGTCAAAATTGTTGAGATGCATTGGCATTGCTACTGGGTAACTGGCTCCATGTGAAAAAGAATCTTGACCCTTAATTTCTAGGGGGAATGGCCAAACATACCATTTTAATAATACTTTGATTCAAAGCTTACACAAATAGCCAAAAACTCCAAAAAACAGCATATCTATTTTCTAACTAAAGAAAATACTAAACTCTTGGTGGAGGTTAGCTCCAACTACTTTTTTTTCACACAAAAATGTCATAACTTTAAATAGAGCGTTACTTTTTGGACCGACTGATTTACAAAACAAATGACATTTATGTGGCATGGTGGGTCTTACTGTCATATAAATTGGAAACTCTCTCGTAACGCTTTTAAGAGGGGAAAAGTGGTAGTTCCTACCTTGCCACATATGCATCTGACACCAATTTTGTAAAACTGTCGGTCCAAAAAGCTTTATTGCTTTAAAAATATAAATATATTTGGAAAACATTCGTCGAGATCTTCGAAATGAGACCAGTCAACAATCCTTTTTTCTAAAAAATAAATTTATTTTTTGCATAACATAAAATTATATTTTTAACTAGTTTTTTTTTTTTATCTTAACTGGATCAAAGTTATAACTTTCATGCTTCAAAAATTAGGCAATAACAAAAGAAGAGGTGAAGATCTAGACGAGTGCTTTCTAAATATATGAATTTTGTCAAAATCTGTTATTAATATCTGTTTGTAAAAATATTTTTACATTTGTAACATATTTTTGCACAATTAAACAAACTACTACTTTGACAACAAAAATATATACAAGTTTTACATTTTGAAAATAAAAAACTACATTTTAACTAATTTTCATCCAAATTCAAATTTTCGTGCTTCAAAAATAAAAATCATCAAAACAAGAAATGAAGATCTCGACTAGTTATATGAATTTTGTCGAAATATGTTATTAAAAACACATGCAAAAATATTTTTGCAAAAAATTCATAATATATATGTATATATATCAAAAAATTATTGTTGGTTGATCTCATCTTGAAGATCTCGACGAATGCTTTCCAAATATATAAGTTTTGTCAAAATCTGATTTTTAGTTTAAGAGAAATAATAATTTAAAGTTTAAAAACAAAAAAATAACGAACTTTCTCTCTCTTCCACCTAGTATAACTTGAACTAAAAGTGCATCAAAATGGAATTTTTGGATATTTTGATATTAAGAAGTGAGTAAATAGAAATATTAATTTTTATATAAAAGATAAAAGTTTGTGTAGTAAATAATATTTGGTAGCTTTAAAAGTGGGTTTTGAGCAATTTCCTATACGTAATTTATATAACCTAAATGGTTCAAATTTGTTGGCAAATGATCTTTATCACTTGTTATGCATATGTAAATACAAAGCAGGGATTTGGTTTTGATCCAAATGTACATCATTGGTCAAATGTACAATTTGGATTTTCTTCAACCTCTTGTAATGTAGTTAAAAGAAAGAAAACTCTTTGTGATTGATTGCTCAAAATCTATTTTAAAGAACAGAAAACAAAGGATTGGTTTTTTTTTTTTTGCTATTTAGATCATCCGCACAAAAATATATTTTTCTAAAATTTTGACTGAAATCTACCTTATAGGCTGTCATTCGAGTGGACTTCCAGGTAATCCAAAACTAGCCTAAAAAATTTGATTAAGAAAGACATTTTTTCTACACCCCAGGGTACCCCTCTCCTACTCTTAGGTCCCCAAGAATTGATAGCCAAATGAATAGTTAAAAAACTTAAAAATCACTTAATTTTTGAAGATTTGTGCTAGACATCACTTAATATATGCAAGATTTACATATCGCTAGCTATTTGACGGCAGAGATTGTCTCAAAATACAAAAAAAAAAAAATTGGGACCCTTGTTAGCAATCACTCGAATTATTCGCGTTTAATACTCATACTTTTTCGTATTTCCGAATAACGATTAATACTTCCGTTCAAACGAAACCTAATCAATAATACACGAATTTTTTAGCTAAAATGTTTAAAACACGTTTTAACCGAATTACCGAATGAACGGGTGAAAAATACTCCTACTCTATTTAACACTATCGGACTTTCAATACTAAAAAAATAAAAAAGAAACCCTAGCCAATTGCGTAAGTACCTTTCTTTGTTTTCTCTCTTTTGTCTATAAGGACCCCAATTCTTTACTCTCTTCATCGACACAGTCGGAATTCCATGAAGCATGTAGAAGACTTGGTATATTGCTGATTTTTTTACTGCCGAATTTTTACATGTGACAAGTATTAAATACGAATTATCTCTAAATCGAATATTTCTCGTACGACGAATAATTGAATGAATGTTGGACCGTATTATCATTCTTATGAACCGAATAATACCCGTACTTTTGCCGTCTCGAATTATAGCCGCCAAATTGCTAACAAGGGTTGAGACTGAAAATTATATCACTTGAGTCAATGGGCTTCACGTGTAATGCCCGACGACAATCCCGCAAAAACTAAGGGCAAAGTAGCATTATTCATTTTTGAAGGTGTTCCTTGTAGGAAGATTGGCTATGTGCGCCTTAAAGAGGGAGTCTGGTGGCTACGAAAAACCCCACTTCGTCACAAAGAGGAACTAAATGCTCTGTTCTTATAATACTGCCACATTTTTTTTATTTTTTATTTTGGATAAAACAGAAACTTCATTCAAACATAAATATGTACAACAGAGTGATCTCCTTATAATACTGCCACTTACTTAACCGGATCAACAACATTAGTAAGAACAATTTGAGAGCTTTAATTGATGAACGAAAAATTACTAAAACACCGACTGAGACGTGGCAACCTCTATCAAGGGTAGAATTATCAGTTTTACTTCATTAGTTTTATCGCGCATTTTGACGATGAATCAATAATTCGAAGTGTTTTTTTTTTTTTGTAGATTTTTGTTTTATTATTAAAATTCAATCTATTTTCGTGTATACACCATACAAACAAAACCTAAAAATCCATGAATGATTGAAGAATTTGTAGGAGTCGTTGAAAAATCTGAAACTGAAAAGGGCTTTTTAAATATAAAACGGTCTAAATCCGCCTCCTCAAGGATCACCAACCTTCTAGAATCGACACGTAGTGTTTCCCAAAGTCTCTGCAGAATCCGAAGAGTCAATATATTCTTCCTTCCTTTGTCAGGGTTTCTACCAAAAGAAAAAAAAAGAAAAGCGGTTAAAGATTTTTGCTTATTTCTTCTGCTCCATATATATAAAGTTTGTTTTGATACAACGTATAAGCAAAAATGCCACGTGTCCAGTTATGCCCTTGTTTGATACAACGTCATAATTAAGTGCCACGTGTTGGTGGTGATGGTAGACCTAGAGGCGGTGAGGTGGTTGGCGAAGTTAGGATGGTAGTGAAAGGTGGTGGTGGCATGGTTGTGGAGGGGTAGTGTGGTTGTGGCGATGGTGTTTGTGCTTTGTAGTGGAATGCAGTCGTTTTTAGTGAGATGTAGAGGAGAAAAAATTAGATCCCCAAGTACAATCACCTTTCCGTTTAACTAAGCCAGCCCTCCATCCAAAAGTGGGAGCCCTTATAATAGTGGTCGAGTAAAAAGGTGGGCTGAAATTTACATTCCGCTTGCGTCTGTTTTAATGCTCACTAAAATATGATTCAAATTAAAGTTGATTTTTTGTGATGATGATCTTAATATTATGTGGGTCACACGTATTAGTGTAAAAAATAATAAGTATAGTGCTCATAAAGAAAAAAAAGTGTTAATTTCTAACACTCGGTTACATCTAACTATTCTCTCATTGTTTAAATCACATCAGAGAATAGGTGGTCTCCAAATGAGCCACTTAATACACACTTTATTCTTATACTTCATTTGTGTGGAGTAAGAACTGCATGAACTGCATGAAATTAATCCAATGACTTAATTTTTGTTGTGATGTAAATCAACATTAGCCGGTGGCAGGAGGTGGATTTCCCAAACAATACGTGCATAGTTTTGCCATGGGTTGGGTTTGGGGAGGCGGCGTGGAGGCGGTGGGTTGGGGGTTGCATAAAACCAATGATATGACTAATTTCTATCCGTTGGATTTCGACCAAGTGGAAGTTATCTAAGACTTCATATAAACGTATGTACAGTAGCGAAACCCTTACAATTCCCACGGTGAGTTTGTTGCTGGTCCCACTTATCAAACCAAATTTAATATTTCGTGTCTGATGGGAAAAAGATCATAAACCATGCAAATAACAAACACGTGTCTACAAATCAAGGTCTCTGAAGAAGATCCACGTCGCACTGTAGTAGACTGCCGTATCAAGACACAGGTGGTAAAGATCCAACGGACAGAAAATAATTAACGGTTTAGATCCCAACCTTATTTGAATCCAGCCAAACTCAACTCTATTTCATTTGATTGTTAAAGTTCCGCCATTCTCTGTTCTAGAGAGAGAAAAAGAGCTTTGATTGAAGAAGAAAAAAATGGCGGAAACGAAGAATTTTGGAAGTGGTAAAGTAATTTACCACTAAATGAAGAAGAAATTTTTAATGAGATGAATGGAAATCGATTGAAGAAAGCGAGAAAAGCTCGCGGAAAAAGAATTTTAGGGATTCGACGGTTGAAACCATCGATTAAATCAATGGATAACATTCTACCTGAGGGTGAAAATTATAATCTCTCATCTGATACTACTACTACTACTACTACTACTACTACTACTACTACTAAGAACAATATTAAGAAAAATAGATGTACTTCATCTTCTTCAAATAAAACTGTACCTTGTGTATCATTTTCATCATCATCGGCAGCATCCGATCAAGATGTCGGTGGATCATCATCATCATCATCATCAGCAACATCAAAAAGTTTCAGAGGTGATGAGCAAATTAGTAGTTTCCTCTGTTCATCACACGGATCTGTTTCAGTTTGTGGAAGAAGAAGAGAGATGGAAGATGCAATTACTGTTGAACCTGGTTTTTTATCAACTGATTTTGTTAGGTATGATTTTTTTGCTGTTTATGATGGGCATGGTGGATCAAGAGTTGCTCAAGCTTGTAGAGATCGATTACACAGAGTTCTTGCTAAAGAGATTGAAGATGAAGATCAAGTAATTCATAATCATTCTGATCATCAGGAGGTGATTAATAGAAAAGATCATCTTGTTGTTGATGATGTTGAAAATTTTGATGATCAAGTTCTTGATTGGGAGAAGATTATGTATTCTTGTTTTTCGAAGATGGATGATGAGATTACTGGAAATGGAATTGAAGAAGAAAACGGGTCGGGTTCGATGAAAACAATCGGGTCTACGGCTGTTGTTGCTATTTTAGGTAAAGAAAAACTCGTTGTAGCGAATTGTGGTGATTCTAGAGCTGTGCTTTCCCGCGGTGGAACTGCAATTCCTCTCTCACGTGATCATAAGGTTCTTTCTCTCTCTTAATTTTCATTTTTTGTGTGCTTAATTGCTATTTTAAATTATTTTTTTTGAAATTTTTTTGATTTTTTAGGTTATTTTAAATTTGCTGGTTTTTATATTTGGTGATTTTATATGTTTATTTTTTGTTTTTTTACTATAAATGGAAATTTTATGTTTGGATTTTTATATCGACCTGTTTGAAGGGGCACGTGGCAAAATCTTTGAGATCCATTGACCGACAGGTGGGCCAGATAATAATGATTCAGTGGAGCTGAAAGTATTTGCCACGTGGCGTTTCGGTATAAGTTTCTTCCTCGTGGAGAGATTTTTAGGGTTAAAGAAGTTTCTTCCTCATGTGGAGAGAATTTTAGGGTTGGGTGATATATGGGAAATATCGACACCCTTTTCTTAAAGAGCGAGTGACGTAGGTAGGCTCCACGTCTTTGAAGAAAAATATTGGATCCAAGGCTATAATTATGTGTTTAATACTTTAATGTGGATTGTGGGCAAATTCTGAAATTGACACTTGTTATATTAATCCATTTTATTTTTCGTTCCCTAGTGGTTGATGCATTGATGGACCATATTTGGAAAGTTTTAGTGGACATTTATAATCGTTAGGTACTGGAATCTAATCTGACGGCTAAAAATCACATCTATTGATTGCATTTTCATATGTAAATAACACGTAGTCCAACATTCATATCGTCAGTGGGCCCAACAAATGTTATACGTGGTCCGTAGATTCGGTACCAAACTTTATGAATTTTGATAAAGAATTTTCTTTGATAAAGAATTTTCTTTGATAAAGAATTTTGTAAATAAAAAACCCATGCACCCACTTTTGGAGTTTTGTTTCTGTTTGTTTTGTGTTTCTATGATGAATAAAGGATGTGTTCATTAAGTTAATTGGGAAGTATGTTTTTCTTGTTTAGGGTTTCATAGATTTAAGGGTTTATGTTTTACCCTCTTTCTTCTAACAAGCTGACTTAACAAAATTTGTCCAATTTTGATTACCTATAGTTTATGTGGGTGATCAAAACCCACAACTTTGTCCAATTTTGATTACCCATAGTATATGTGGGTGATCAAAACCCACAACTTTTAATGGTTGAACTGAAAAATTAAAATGAACCAATGTAGTTGTCAAAGGATTTAATCATAGTTAAGGCCTAAGGGTTTTTTTGTTCACCCACTTTATGAGTGGGTGAAAAAAATAAATGCTTAGCATATATAACACAGTAGTCATTCATTAGTGTATATCAAAAGTTTTCCTTTTGGGTTGGTGAGGCAGGTTAGTGGTTTAATATTATTAGTATGTTAAGGTATAAGTAGCTAGGTTTCAAACACAGGTCGTGGGTTCAACTCTTAACACTTTACAATACGTTCAAAGTTGTTTTCTGATTTTGAAAAAAAGGATTGATAGCATTCCTTATAATTGACAACATGATGAAACTTTTAAATTTGTTAAAGTAGAGGAAATTTTGAATGTACTTACATGAATATTAGAAGCACGTAATGATTAATTAATTGATTATACTTGATATATAGTGCAGTAATGGTTTGTTTGGATGTGGGATTTTAAGTAGGGATTTTATGGGGGCCAATGATTTGGTGGAAAACTAGTTAGAAATCATAGTTGGTTTCTGATGCGTAAAGTTACCAAAAAATTGAGTAAATGTTAATTAGTAGGAAGTTCAATTCTGTGAAAGGAATATATTTAGCATTAAGATTTTAGCATATAATCTTCACCATGTTCTTTAGCAGCAATAAGCATGTCATCAATGCATATATTGCAATAAGAAAGTCATCTGATAGTTTCTTAAAATATACACAATGGTTATAGTCACTCCTACCCCATCATGAATGTGCAAAACTACTTGTATAATTACATCAACAATTGTTTGATCGCATACAAACACTTCTGTAGTTTGCACACATTTAAACGTCTTCCTGCAATTCAATCTCCATGTAGTTTTGACATCAAGTTGCTCCAACTCTAAGTCAAACAATGCTACAATAGGAAACAAGACAAGACACGGGTATAAGTTTGCTTCGCCGCATGATATATAAGATGTGTCTTTATGGTCTACACCTTGTCTTTATGTTTAGTATTTGACTAAATGTTGCGGCTTATATCGAACACGACCTATACTTAGCTTCATCCATCTTAGTGAAATACTTCATCTCTTACTCATAGTTTCCCTCTATTTCTTATGATATGAATCTTTCATTAATTACTTCATAAAAAGTTAGATGTCCATCCCAAAAACAACTAATTAATGCATAAGCAACATTGTTTATAACCATAATGACATAATGAACTGGTGCTTTAATTGTTCTCTTTTTTCTATCACTAACCAAGGACTGTTGTTGCATACTAAGCTCCTCAATAGGAACCTCCTCATCTACTTATGTATAATCTTTTCTAGAATCTTTTGGAGTTGTAAACTCCACCTACAGAGAGTCTCCACAACTCATCAAACCTTCAATAAGGTGAAAATTCGTACTTGAGAAAATACGGACCGATACACCGAGTGGAGCTACAGTCCAGCCTACAAGTTTAGGCTAGTGAAAAGCAAATGACCAACCTGTAGACAGGTTAGAGCAGCCGGTTTACTGGTTCAAAATATAACCAAAAAGTTAAACAATTACAATTTCAGTTCGGGTTCAAGGGCTGATTGAGTTGAGATGATCTGGTACGAATTAGAATTTTATATATGGTTAAACATCACTACAGAATCGGTCAGAAGGGCACCAAAACAATAAATATTTGCACTGACAGGTACGTGCAAAGAACTCACCTTAATTTTAACATTTCTATAATCACTTAAACGGGCGTGCAACACTTTGCTTGTTGAATAACAGTTTGGTTGTGTATTACTTGGCTCATGAAGAATCACTGATTGATTTTTAGTTGTAACTATTTTTAAGAAGACATTTTTTCTTGAACAGCCTGACAGGCCCGATGAACTGGAAAGAGTAGAAGCTGCCGGAGGAAGGGTCATAAATTGGAACGGTTCTCGCGTCCTAGGAGTGCTTGCAACTTCTAGGTCTATAGGTATGAAAATTTTATCATAGTAGTTGTAGAAACAGAAGCATTATATTTCTTTAGAATCTCCATTGCCTTAGTTTCATAGTAGTGGTCCTATATGTTTATTTTTATTGATGCAATGAATCTTACTTGCAGTTTATGCTTAATTAGTTGTTAATCATACTTACTAATAACTAACCGGAAAGACGAATCATCGACCCATTGGTTTTGGTTTCAATAACGGTTTAGGATCAATTGTGGTTCTGGTTTGGAAGAAAAATGGTATCTTAGCAGGCTAGCTAGCATTTCTATACCAGTTGTTAGTAAGTTTATATTTTTTATTTTTCTTCAACTTAGGTAGTGGACCTAGAAAATTAACAACCCTTAAACTATTTATAGTCAGAACAAATTGAACAATGTGATCATATTTCTACTTGATATGATTTCAAACTTTGATGCAGGAGATTATTATCTTAAACCATATGTTATCTCCAAACCAGAGGTCACAGTGATCGAGCGAACCATAAACGATGAGTTTCTAATACTTGCTAGCGATGGTTTATGGGACGTTATGTCGAATGAGACTGCATGTCAGGTTGTAAGAAAGTGCCTCAAAGGTCGAATGTTGAGGACGTTATCAATGGCTGTAAAAGGAAATAATGCTGGTGAGGCAGCAGCAGTACTAGCCGAGTTGGCGATGGCTCGAGGGAGCAAAGACAACATTAGTGTAGTAGTAGTAGAGTTAAAGAAATCGAGCGGCTACTTTTTTTAGGTTGTTAATTTCTGTTGATCTTGTTCATCTCAATCTTTTACTTTTGTTCAACTTCTGAGCGGTTGTATTTAAAGTATAAGGTGAATTAACCATGTACAGGGTTGAAATTCCATTTTTAATTGTTTATTGCAGCTAATATTGGTTTAGGGTTGCAAGGAATGATGTCTCAAGAGATCAGTCAGTTCCATCTGGAAGATAGCTAGTGAATAATTAAGCAGATTTTCTTTTATACAAAGTTTTATCTTAACCATGCAGAGGAACTGGCTAGTAACTAGTTGGAGCCCTAGTTTCTGACATTGAGCTTGACCCCAAAATCTACTAGTTAGAAACTGAGTTTAAAAGATATGAAATCCATATATATGATTGCATGCATTAGAAGGATATTAATGTAGTAGCTTTTACTAGCTAGACCAGGCATTTTGTAATTTTAAAGTAGATTTTTTTGTTTTATTAGAGTGGTATTCTAGAAAATTTTAAAATATTAGAGAAAACCTTAAACCCTTTACCACATATCAGAGGAGTATGTTTCTAATTTCATTAGGAAAAGGATGTCTCTTTGCCTAAACTACAAAGGGGGACTGTAATTTTCATTAGAAAGTGATTTTTTTTTTTTAATTTTCAAATTAATTGTTTGATATATATGATTTAAAAAAGAGTTCAACCTTATAATCATTTCCACGAGGCCATGGTTGGTATAACCAGATGTAAGAACAAGAAGTGTGTCAATCAGAAAAATGAGGTGATTCTTTTGTAATCGTTTTAAAACGGCAGAACTGCTAGTGGGATGGACCCAATAAATCTGTCCATCTAGATATTTTGAGGTGGCACTTTCAATCTACCATTCAATGTATAAAACAGTTAATTGGGTGGACTTTATAAATATACAATTAATGGTGAATTATAAGTATCACTTTAATTTGTTTAGGGCAAGTACTATGGTGTCTCCTAAAATTTGGTACAACAAGTCTTAAATGGTAATTAGAGGGAGGGGTAAGTACTAAAGTTGAGGCACTAAAATTTGGGGCGGCGATAAATGGAGTAGTGGGCGACAAAAGGATTGTGGGGCGACAAATGGAAGTTTATTTTTGTTGTATGTATGCTTTGGTATATTTCGATACACCAAGTCTATGGGGCCCCCTTGGATATGATCCAATAGCTGATATACTGTGTGATTGTTATCCTCACCATGTAGTTCATCATCACAAAAATTCATCGCATTCTAAAACTTCTAACCCATCAAAAGTTGACTCTTTCCCTCACCGTTCTTTTCAGTGTTAATTTTCAATCAACTTTTGAAGGGGTTATAAATTGTATAATGGAATGATTTTTTGTGAGGATGATCTACTTGGTGAGGAGAACAACTTCATCAAATATCAACAATTGGATCATATCTAAGTGGGTCCTACAGACTTGGTATTTCGAAACATACTAAAATATTCATACAACACAAAAAACTTGAAAACAAAAAAACTTTTTAAGACAAAAAAAAGGGGCGCCATAATCCCTTTGTCGCCAAACCAAATTTTTTGACAAAGGGAGTGTCGCCCATGAGTCCCTCTGTCGCCCACTAGTCCTCTTTTCGCCCAAAAAATCCATTGTCGATCCCTCTTTCTCTTATACTCTGCCTCAAATTTGGGTTGATTTGAGACTGAGAAAAAAAGTTTGAGGGTTATGAGTCACCTTAGTACTTGACTTATCCCTCAAACCTCTCCAATAGGGTTGCACACGGTTCGGTTTGGTTGGATTTTTGTCAAACCCATAGCCAAACCATTAATTATTTTAGGAGGACCAAAACTATACCAAACCATGATGGTTTTTTTTTTAAGAACCAAAACTACACCATCGATTTTTTGGATTTTTTGAGTTTTTTGGTTTTTTTCAAATTTCGGATTTTTTTAGGGGTTTTCGGTTTTTTTAACGGACAAATCATTCAAAACTAAAGTTTAAATAGATTAAAAAAAAATTAACATATGACATTTATCAATTGATCATTTAAACTTAAACTAAAACATGACATAATTATAGCACTTGCATTATAAAAAATTAAAGTTCGTTCAAACTTAAAAAATAAAAAATTGATAATAACTAAATATTTATTTAAATTTAAAACATAAAAAAAATGTCCAAGTTTCAACCATCTTAAATAATTATTAATTCTTGCTCTTTTTTTTTTGTAAAAATTAGTAAATTTAATATGAAAAGATCATCCTTACCAAAAATTATATCAATCAAAAATAATTAAAAGGTAATTTATAGGCCATCCATTTTAATTATTACTTTTAAATTAAATTTTGATAGGGTTACAAATTTAGTACGATATGATTAGGGACGAAGTCATAAATTATTTTTTAAGAGAAAACCACAAAGCCAACAAATTTCTTTGATGTGCCTAAAAGCTTGTGAGATACGTGTTAAGAAATGAGTTGGTCAAATTTTAATTTTACAAAAAACTAAGGCACAATATACTAAAATCTTAATAATTGGTGGGGCACTCAATTTTCTCATAGGTATTAGATGTTGGAGTTTAAATTTTTTTTGGTGGTGCACACTCACCAACAATGTGCAAGATAGCTCGTCCCTGAATATGATTTTTTTTATGAAGATACATGGTGAAGTCTGTGAAGAGTTCATCTTCATATCTTAGATATCTCTATATGGATCCCAACATATTTTCAATAGCAACATAGTGGCAATTTTAATCACGGTATATCCACAATTGAATTTTTTGACAATAAAAATAATAAATATATTATAAATAAATTAATAAATATGTATAAATTTGAGAACGCACATCACACATATGTATTGCCTCATATAGGATACAAATTGACATAGATACATTGACTTATTAAATTATAATTATATTAAGAGCTAGGCTCCTTAATTCATATTTTCATAAATTAGCATGCATATTTATACATAATAATGCATGTGTATATTATATAGGTATATGTGCGGGTTTTTTTTTTCTGGTTTGGTCTTTTGGTTAAGTGTTTTTGGTATGATTTCGGTTTTTTTGGTTTTTTGAAAACATGAAACCAAAACCAGGCCATAAATATCGGTTTTTGCGGTTTTGCGGTTTTTCGGGTTTTGGGTTTTTGGTTTTACGGTTTGTCGGTATTTTTTTCGGTTCGGACCGGATTTAAAACTGCACCATGTGCTGCCCTACTCTCAAATATAAAGTAAAGAGGCTGCCATAGTACTTGCCCTTAGATGATATATTGAAAGGTCGGTTCCAAAATCATTTCTCTTAAAACGGAGACATGGACATTGTCAATGTTTGTAAATGACCGTGTAATGGTAGAGGATCATTATTGGTGTAACAGTATAAGGTCGTTATCGTTATAACGTTTATTACGATCATTATTTTAAATTTTTAAAAGAAAATTTTAAGAAATAAATCTATTTTTGTGTTTTTTTTTGTTTTGTTTTGTTAGATACTAGGTATATCGCCGTGCCTCAAAACCTTAGCAGAGAGAGGAGAAAGGGGGCAGGCCGAGAGAGGGGAGTAGAGAGAAGAGAAGAGAGGGTTAGCAGAGAGAGGAGAAAGGGGGCAGGCAGAGAGAGGGGAGTAGAGAGAAATCGAGAGAGAGAGAGGGCAGCGAAAGAGAGGGGGAGCCAGCTTATGAAGCAGGACACAATTTATAAACAGGACAAATCTGCCCCCGTCCTGAATTGTATAAGAGATAGTCGTTGTAAGATGAGGCTAATTTGGAGTCTTGAGTGAGTTATGAGAAGAAATATATTGCCATTATGAGTTAAAAATTGGATGATTCAAATCTTTAATTCGAAAATATTTTTGATGAGTTAGAAGCTAAAATATTTTTGATGAGTTACAAGGTTTAGGGCGTGCTAATTTTTAACGTGGACCATCTTCACATAAAAAGAAGTCATCATCAATCTGTAACGACCCAAAATAATTAAGTCTAGGACTAAATAATGAGTTTTTGTTCGGAGCTTAATTTGAAGAATCGAACCATACAAATGGGTAGATCTCGAAAAGTTATTCAATTTGGACTATTCACATGCGAAAATCGGACACTAATTGATCCCGAATCAAGGCCCCGAACACGATTTGGATTGGTACCGAAGGTACCCGCGATTTTGACTTTGATTTTGACCATTAAACTTTATTTAATTGTGTATATATACTATATATATGTATTGGTATGTAT
>MVGT01003019.1:121727-151553 GCA_002174775.1 Macleaya cordata
GCAAACAGTATGGCCGAGTGACAGTAACGGCAGATTCCTAAATTTATTCCACATCTTATCTCAAAATAGAAATTAACTAATTAAAAAACGAAAAAGTGAAAAGAAACAACTTTGTGTTTAGTTGCTAAAGTGAGAGTTTGTGATTATTTATACCGTGGAGTAGGTGAGGCTTTAAAACGTACTCCATTTTCTCTCTTTTTCTTCTACTCTTCTCTACCACCGCTTCTTCGATACACGAGTCTCCCACAGCCATTAAAACCAGGCAAGAAAAAAAAAAAAAAAAATCCTCTCTCTCTCTTTTTCTTCTTTTTTATTTCTCAGTTCTCTGCAACTTTAACTGAAATGAATTTTATCTCTCTATTTCGCTTTCTAAAAATGAAGGGGAAGTATAAACGCTTTATATTGTTCTTCAATTCGAGTTTTTCTGGTTACCACGATTAAACCCTAGGTCAAGATTTTTTCTTTTGTTTTTTTGTAGAAATTTCTCTGTTGGTGCGTGTGTGTTGTGTATTTTTGTGCAACTTTAATGTCATCTGTCTCTAAAGTAGAGAGGCTTTGTTTTTCTTCTATTCGTTTTTCATGTCTCCATGAAACCCTAGAAAGCCATGTTTCTGCTCATGCTCTGTTTTAAGGTGCAATTCGCAGATGATGATGATATGCTATCTTTAACTCAACTTAAATTTTCTGATTTCTTAGTTTTATGTCACTGTGAACCTAGGTGCTGTTGTTGACTTGTTGCTTAATTTATTGTGTTCCTTGTTGGATGAATTATTGGTGTAAGGGTTTAAAATTTTTTTTTTTTGATGTTTTGGGACCTTATCGGTTTAATTAATCTTTTTAGTAGAACCGGAATATTTAAGTGTTTATGCGGATACAGTGGTTTATAATTTTCTTATATCCATTTTTGGAGTGTAAACTTACTTTTGGTTTATTATTATTTTTTCAACTTTTTTACTCTGTTTCATAAATTTGTGAAGAAGAAAATAATAATATTTTTTTTTTCTAATTTTGTGCCTATTAGAGACTGGAGACGGTGAAGAAAAAAATAATTTATGGAGGGAGACGCAGGAAAAGGTTTGGAATGCCAGAAGATTATGGATGGGAAGGTGATTAGTGATAACAATAAGGCTGGGGATATTGCAATTCCTTCTTGTTGCTTAAAAGCAAGGGCTTCTGCACCTGAGCTCGATTCGAAGTGCCATTCGACAGTTGTTTCTGGGTGGTTCTCAGAACATGGGTCATGCTCTGGTCATTATTCTCTGATTTATCTTCTTTGTTTCAGTTCTGTTTTAGCTTTCTTGCTTTTTGCTAATCTGATCTAGTTTGGATGCTATTTGTGTTGTCAATGCAGATGGAGCTCGCAATGTTTATTACAACAACCCCATGTGGCCTGGTATGCTTTACTCTAATTTCGTTGTAAGTCACGTGGGTGATTTTCTTTAGACATACACTCTGGTGATTACATGGAAAAACTATCTAGTCACAATTTTGCAGCATTACATTTTTTTTTGTTTGTGTCAAACCCATTTATCAATACGCTGTAAGAGGCGTCTTCATTTCACATGGGATGCTAACATTGCATATTTGGGCCCTTCTTCTGACACATATAGCACGTTTTCCTTGTCGATTACAGTTCTTCAGTTATTAAATTTTATCAGAGAAAGAATGCTCACCATCATCAAGTTTCCTTTTCCTCCTCCTCCTCCCTCTAATCAATAGAATTGATAACTGTCAAGAGGGGATTCATTTCATTCAAACACAGGAGACTTCCTCTTTCTCCAACAAGTCCATAAAAGAGGAATGATATCATCCACATCAACTTGCAACTAAAAGGTGCAGGGTCCTAGTCTGCATGTCCCATGGCTAGCATTAGGAAACTATGATTTGACATTGGCTTTGGCTTATCTTCTTGTGGGAAATTTGGATATTGAAGTTTTCAATCTGGACATCCTAAAGAATGGCAACGCACAGCAACCCATGTTTTTGCGGCCCGGTCCTCTCTCACTGCCCTTTATGTCATCAACTCCTTAATACTTGTTTTCCATCTTAGGGCAACCAACATGCCCAACAACTAACATCCTACAGAATGGCACCACACAGCAGCCCATGTTGCGATCCTGTCTTCTCTCACTGCCCTTTTCCGGCATCAACTCCTTGATACTTGTTTTCTATCTTGCCCTTCTTAAAAGGGCCACCAACATGACCAACAACTATATTTCTGCTCATCAATGAAACACAATACAGCATTAATTGGGGGCTCTGTGCATCAAAGCCCCCTCTCCTGCACCCACTGACGTGTGCACCTACTGACGTGTGCATATGTATGCATATATACATTTCTATGTATGTATGTATGCAGGTAGTTAGGTTAATGCCCGCTTATGTTGAATGCAAACCCTCTCTTATCTTTTCCGTTGTATGGTTTTCATTCTCTATCATTTACCCTGCCAGTGATTTTTTTTCTTTTTGTAATCTTTACTGACATGAGTACTGGAACTGTATTTTACTGTCTTCATGACTGATACCTATTTTCTGCTCATTTGTAGGGGAGGCACATTCTATGAAAGTGGAAAATATTTTGTACAAAGAAAAGTCTGAGTATCAAGAGATTTTGGTTTTCGAGGTTCATCATTTCTCTATTTTAAATTTCAGGCTGTCCAGCAGAACAGATTTCACTGTTCATCATTCTCTCCTTCTGTAGAGCTAATAATTTTCTATCTGCAGTCATCAGCATATGGAAAAGTTCTTGTGCTTGATGGTATTGTTCAGTTGACTGACAAGGATGAATTTGTCTACCAAGAGATGATTGTTCACCTTCCTCTTTGTTCAATTCCATCCCCCAAAAATGTAATTTTACTGATCCTTATATCATAGCTTTGTTTTCCCTAGTAGTTAATGCTTTCCATAGCGTGTGAACTATTGTTAGACATTTCCTTTAATGGGCATAACATATAAAGAAAATCTTTTCTTCGTAAAAAAAAATAATAATAAAGGAATTTTTTTTTTTGCGGATTAGATTGGTCTGAAGCATCATTACAGAGTCATGTCCGATAGTTTATTTATTCACTTGGAAGCAGAACCACACTCACTGAAGTACTGATTGTAGCTAATTATTCTCTGTGACACATGGAATTATAGAAACCAACTCAGGCGTTTCTGGTCAATGATACTGTTCTTTTTAGGTTCTCTTTGTATAACTAAAGCTTGATATTTAACATGTGTCTCCAGCCATTAAAGGATAAGAAGCTGATTTGAGGAAAAAGGTTATTTCATGGTGTAGGGTTTTAAGTTCGGAAGAAGAATATGTGGACAAAGAGCTTTAATAAAATCCCAAATTTTAATGATCATGAAGCAAGATAGAGAGAAAAAGTTACTTCATTCGCTTAAACATAAAGGCATTTGTAACCAACTCTGCTTTATCATATTCCACTAAGACATGCTCTTTTGCCCTGGTTTTGCATAAAATGTTTATCGTTTAATGTGATTAGATTAAACTTGTTATACTCAAGATATTACCATTACCCTATACCATTTGTTTGAACTCCTCCATGAAATCCTATAGTATTATAGTATTTATCTTCATCAACATCTATCGTGTCCAATGTTGGGCTCTGAACATTAGATTAACATTTGAAAGTTCTTTTTGGTTTCCTTCTACTTTGGCGGGAAATCTTAGCATCCTCGCCCCATTTGCACCTCATTTCTTACTACAGGTTTCTATTCTATTGTATCCTCAAAACAAGGTTTCTTACATATTTCGCCTCCTTTTCTGTTGTAAGCTATATGGGTAATAAAGTCTTCCTGATTAGGCAAAATTTTCTCGCATTTTTTTTTTATCATCTCAAATCTGACTCCTAATTCTCACATTTATGATTTGTAGCCCATTCTCATCTATAACTTAAGTTTTCATATTTAGGATTTCTTGAACAAAGAAAAAAAATTCATACATTTATTGCAAATGATCAAGGAATGATTGGTAGGATATTTTTATTATTGCATAATGCATACTTTATTATCTTTTATCGAGGTAAGGAAGAGGAATTTTTATACTAAACTTACAGGAACGGATACCTGCAGGTTCTGGTTGTAGGCGGTGGCGATGGTGGGGTCCTTAGGGAAATATCCCGCCATAAATCTGTAGAGCTCATTGATATCTGTGAGATCGATAAGATGGTCATAGATGTAAGTTCAGTTTGATGTTTAATGTACCTTCATATTTTTACTTTCTTTATTTCTATTAAGTTACTTTATTAACATAACTTGTTGGTATAAATTTTCTATTCCAGGTGTCTAAGAAGTTCTTTCCAGATTTATCTATTGGATTTGAGGATCCCCGTGTACGACTCCATGTTGGTGATGGTATGCAAGGACACACTGTCTTTCCCCTCTTCATATTTATGGGTGCCTGCTACTGGTTAACTGTTTATAAGTGATGGTTGAACTGGTTGCTGATGCAAACTTGCTAAGTGGGTGATTGTTTTTTTGCCACTAATTAGTGGAAGGCCCACCAAAAAATGTTCTTTGTTTCTCACCACTAACTAGTGGCAATTAGTGGCAAACCTTTAATTTTGGGCCTCCAACCCCTTAAGTTATTTAAATTATTTTTCCAGCAGCTGTCTTTTGATTATTCACTTTGTTTATGATCTCTTATGCTGATATGTGTGACTTCTGCAGCTACAGAGTTTCTACGAAATGCACCTGAAGGAATGTACGATGCAATTATTGTGGACTCATCAGACCCTGTTGGTATGACCAATTTCAATTGTCTTTCATAATGCCCTTGCACTGTGCAGCATCTAAGTTGGTTGCGTTTGAGTAGATGATGTGAAAAGTTTCATTTATAGAAAAGTTCCATGTAGGACTCATGCAGATTTTCATAGGCTTAGCAAACTATGAAGAATCTAATCGAAGGAAAAATAACTAGCTTTATTCTTAAATTACGGTAATGGGGAAAAGTTATTCTTCTCATGAAAATAAACTAAATCAACTATCTAATAAAGGCGGGCCCTAACGGCCAATTAGTTATAGAAAACTTGTAGAACAAGAAACCTAATTAAAAAGGATTATTAAAAGAAACCCCAAAACCCTTGAAATTAAAAGGAGGTGGCTGGCGGTTAGGATTGGCACCTTGGGCTTAAGTCTGTGGCCCCCCATGCGCAGCACACATCAAGAAAAAGATATTGTTTTGTCTTATTGCTGTTTGAGAAGATGATGTTTTTTTAATTTTATGTTAAACAAGTGTATTGAAACTACATAATTCCATTAAATTTGCTAGTTTGTTTTTCATGTTTATAAGATTTAGAATTATGAAACAAGTGCATTGAAAAAGAAGAAATAAACTGAAATCAAAATGAAACTGTCCTGGGCTCCTGGCTAATACATTTTCCTTGTTTCAGGTCCTGCTCAAGAACTTGTTGAAAGGCCATTTTTTGAGACGATAGCAAGAGCATTAAGGCCAGGTGGTGTTCTTTGTAATATGGCAGAAAGTATGTGGCTACATACACATCTTATTCAAGACATGCTCTCTATCTGCCGTGAAACATTCAAGGGTTCTGTCCATTATGCTTGGACAAATGTTCCTACGTATCCAAGGTAATGAATGCATCTGCTCATGATAGTCTCTATTTTTTTTTTTTGGGAGATAGTCTAAGTTTTGTCACAGTTACTCTTTTTGCATTTAGTGGATGCTTCTCTTCGTCCAAAAAGAAAAATCCCATCATTTATCTTGACCTCTATGGTGCATATAGTAAACTTATTGCAAAACTTAGGAGGAACGAAGAACCTTCCTATTGAAAATATGGTTCTTTCTATTGATCCAAAAAGAAAAAAATGGTTCTTGCATGCTTCGTAGAAGAAAAGTTATGGTTAGCAGGAGCTCGACTTTGTTCAAATATTTAGTGTAAATCTCTGGACATAGTATTAGTATTTTGTAAAATTCACTGATTATTATGGTATACTATTTATACTACAATGTCATTGTCTTTAATGATGATTCTTTTTTTGGGTATGCAGTGGTGTCATCGGATTTCTGATATGCTCAACAGATGGACCACCTGTTGATTTCTTGAATCCCGTAAATCCTATTGAGAAGCTGGAAGGAGCTGTTGAGTTCAGGAGGGAACTTAGGTTCTACAACTCAGAGGTATAATCTTTGCTTCTCTTAGCGGTTGTTAGATATTGATCCCTCGTACGTTCGTGTACAAGTGACCGACCTTTGTTTACTTGGCATCACTTAGTTTTGAGGATGTGTCCAAAATGTTAGTGGTTATTTGGTGAAAATGCCGATCAATTAGGTGGAGTTTCGTCATCTGGACACATTTCATTGTTTTTGAAAACATAGAATCAGAAAATGAAAAATCCCTGAAAAAATGTGTGTTAGGTTGTTTGCAGAAATGAGTTTCTGGACAATCCTGAAAACAGCCCAAAATCTGAAAACAAAGGTGGTCATTTTCAGTGCTTTCAATGAAATTGTGTCACAGTTTTTGGATTTAATATAAAACGTGTTATTGTATATTACAAATACTGACATTACAAGCCAGGTTAGTATCCTTTTTCTATGATTAGATAATCATGATCATACAATTGTGTTGGTTTTGTACTCAAATTCAAATTTTGGATATCACTAGTTTGGTGCCACTGATGCAATGCAAAATCCTTTCTTCTCTTTTTTTTTTCTTCTTTTTCTTTGCTCGTACTTTACCATGAAATGTCTAGTAGGATATCAAACTACCAAAAACTTAAAATACATTAAAAAAAAGGAGATATTACTACTATTTCCTACTAATGCTCTTCTTAGTCTCTTCATCCGCAATATAGCAAGCTCGTGTCCTACCACCAAGGCATCCCATTAGCAGGTGATAGGCCGTGAGATGATGTTTCTTGCTGAACTAAGAAGAAGCAAAGTTTGATCACCTCAGCAGAAGAAAATTTGGGGTAGGGTCCTCGGAATTTCCCCCTTACAAAATTTGAGGTGAAGGTTTTCCCTCTAATTTTGCTCAAGTAGTAAATACCCCAAAAAATATAAAGAAAAAATGGTTCTTATTTTCAAATTTTGTTCTAGAAGAAAACCCCCGAAGATCTAACTCTTAGAAGGTCGTCGAATTATTGTTCCATTTTAACGAGTACTAGTTGATTTTTTTTTTCCTTCTCTTTTTTTTTTTTTTTTTCTCGTAGATGTCGTTTTGGGAAGGAATTTTAACAGTTAACCTTATGATTGGCAGATGCACTCAGCAGCCTTTGCCTTGCCATCGTTCTTAAAGAGGGAGGTCAGTGCTCTTCAGGAATCTTAACCTCAGAAATAGATTAGTGGTTAGCAAATTGAGTTTTACTTGTTTCTTTCTGGTAAATGGGTTATGATCTCGCATCCGAAAAGTAGACTCAACATGATATTATTGACTAATTGGCGTTTAAGATTCTACTCTTGCTTTCTGATTTTTGAGATTCAGTTAGGGTCTCTCTCATTCTCTTATGTAATTGAGCTGACGTGCTCATGGAATACCACATTAACATGATGTAGACGTGAACCCGCATTTGTGGAACAAATGAGATATATAGTTTTATTTTATTTTGTTTTTGGTTGTATTTAGTTTTTCTTGGAATTTTGAGTAGCTAGTGATTTTGAGTGAGAAATGAGTATTTGGGTCGGAGTTGTGATTGGAGCTAATTCTTCAAACTAGATTTATTGCAATTTTCAAACCTATTTGTTATTTCTGTTTACTGCCCCAATTGACGTCGTAACTGAAGTACAGTAGCAGCACATTAACTTTGCTTTGAATGTTTTTTTTGCATTTCAACTGCTATGTTTGTATATATAATATATTTTTTGCAGGCATCCTCTATTGTATTATATATCATAAACATCATTTTGCATATCAAATTTTCTAAATATAATTTTTTTAATCGGGAGATTTTTCTATTTATATTGTCTATGTATAGTTGTATAAGACGTACATGTCATTCATATGCTAATAAATGTATATATCATATATTTTTTTGCAAGCATATTGTTTCATTCCTTTTCCTGGATTAAAATCAGGCCTAGGTGTATAAGACATCTCATTCATATGCTAATAAATGGATGGTCTCCTCCGCATAAATAATCCTCTGTTTAAATAATTTCGACCCCATTTAAAATTAATCCAGATCTTAATTTAAATTATTTATTTAATATTAAAGTTAACCTAATTTTTAGTGATGATAGAAGTTTCATAATGATGTGACTTATTGTGAAGATAATTACAATATCAACCCATAATGTGGCTACAAATAAGAAGGATAATAATTAAGAAAGAGTGGGCAGCCGTTTTGAAAAAGAGGGGTGCGACTAGACAGACTTTGGCAGCCTTAATTTTTAAAATTACAAAAATCACCCATCTTTGATAAAGGCCTTGGACCTCAGGAGGGGGTCACAATACGTCCATCATCAAGACATCAGAATTAGGAATTTGCTCTATTTTCATTGCGGAGATGACTGCAATTTTCTAATGGTATTGAAAGTGCCATCCTTCTGGGATCGATTCCATCACATTTGAGTGGTCTCTGACTCGAAAGAAGCTATTACATTTGGGTGGTCTCTGACTCTGAAAGCGCCTATTACAGTTCTCACTAAGACGTCCATGGCCTTTCATGGGTATGTTGGGAAAGGATTGTGGAGAGGAGAATTAATATTCGACTGTCTCATGTTCACCGTGAGATTAACTTTTCAGCTGATCGCTTGGTGAAAAGAGGAACTCAACTTCCTCAAGGGACTACTATTTTGTATGACACTAGGCTTGATTTTTTATTAAGTTTAGAAAATTCAGATAGGTGCGGATCTAGTTGAGATGATTAGGATCTTTGTGATGTTCGTGCTCTCCTTTGGGCTTTTTGGGTTTTTCTAATCTCTTTGCACATTTTTTCTTATATTTATATTACTGTTTGCTTTGCCTTGCAAGAAAAAAAAATAAAAACAATTCTGCAAGAATCATTTATGGTAGATACTATAATAAAAGTTTTAAGTTCTGACAAACAATTTTCTAAGAAAAAAAGATGAGGGATCAAATGACCTCATTCGGAATCCTGTTCCATACATAGAATGAGGGTTGATTTTATATGTTAATTACTGTTAATTCGAGAGAGACCATTTTTTAGAGAAACTTAATTAAATTTTTTTGATCAATTAGAGAAACTTAATTAATAACCTTAAACACTGTTATCGGTTATTCCTTCGTTTATTTCCTATTTCATTCACTTGTATCATGTATGCCAACACACTAGCCAGGAACCCAAATGTCCTGGCTAAAATATTTATCCTTAATGTTGTCCCAACTAATAATGTGGCATCTTAATAGAGCACACATTTAAGAATGTTTTTTTGCATTTGAGATGCCATACCAGTGAGAATATATAATATTTCAGGTCAAACTTTTGGGTCATATAACATTATTATTTTATATAAAAATAATATGAAAAAACATATTGTGTATATCATAAACATCACTTAACAGATCTGACTTTATAAATATAATGTGTATAACTTTTCATTCATGTCTTTTTTGTTTTGTTTCTCATACTTATTGTATACTAATAAATGAATTAAGTGTGAGAATGACACAACTAACAAGCTTTGCATGTTTTTTTTTTCCTATAAATTGATTCATTTGTAAGTGTCATTGGTGAGAAGTTAAGTGTGATAAAAAAAATAGTTAGCCTCGTTAAAATATTCCCTATTATTAACTTAATTGCAAGAGGTTCACTATTTTGGGGAAAAAATTAGAATTGAGATGTTGGAGCAAATTGAACTAGGCATTTATGTAAATAATATAGTTAAAACGTTTGTGTGTGAGTGATATGTTTTTGAGCATGCATATTTAAGACTTCAGTTTAGTCCTCCTTTAGTATAGTTTTTGGTGTTTGTATTTATATCAAAGATGAAAAATGAGAGAACTGATCATCCTAATATCTGGGCTAAAATTTGGTAACTTCGTACTCTCCCAAAAATTCAGATCTTTGTATGGAAGTGCCTGGATGATATTCTGCACACAAAGGCTAAGATATTAGCAATTATTCAGTGGATGATACTCTTTGTAAAATGTGCCAAACTAAAATTGAAACTGCTTGGAATGTAATTCTTGATCATCCTTATTCCAAAGCTGCTTGGTTTTCGCTCTCCCTTTCCCACTTGATTACCATATGTGATTCAGCTACTCTTGTGGATGGATTCAGTCTTGGTTCAGACAATCTCAATTTATTTATAGAAATACTAATCTAGAGTGGCCAACAATAGCTGCTTCTGTTTCCTAATATTTATGGGTTGAGATATGTCAAAATCTGTTCCAAAACAAGGCATTATGTCGTAAAACTACTGCTTGGTAGATTAATGTCTTGATTGATTCTCTTACCCATGTCAATCAGGATGATAGTCCCATGCTCTGACCTTCAATGCCATCGAACTCTATGTGATAAGAACTTGAGTCTTGACATCCCCTTCTCTTTTAGACAAGAGATTTTAGGGAAGGATTTTGTGGAGACCAGGGATTTTGAAGAAAAATATAACATTATTTTTCTACCAAATTCCTAGTCCCTACAAAATCCCTCCCCCAAATCCCTTGGCCAAACAGACTATAAAAGAAATTGTGATGCTTCTATTTTAGCTAATACCTAGAAAGTAGGTATTGGTTTAATCTTGAAAAATCGTGCGCAGAAAGTATATGATGCAAAGTGTGAACATGACTAAAATCAAGAGATTCTATTTTATTAATTTTTAATTTAGTTTAGATCAATATTTTTTCTATGTTGTTAATTTTCGTAATAATTTTTTGCAAGGTATTTTAGGACGTCTTAAATTATTATTTTGAGGTTATTTTATCATATGGTGTTAAAAGCATAATTGAAGATATAACCTTCTCTGGCGCCACCATAAGCAGAGTAGCTAATGAAATAACTCGTCCTTCCATGGCGTTAACGTACGCCACTTCTTTAATTTCATTCGTCTTCTCAAACAGTAGCCTTACCGGACTTAAATCCTGCAACAAAAACAGCTAATTAAAAAATCTGAATCACATATTACTAAGTTAATTATCTCAAGTAAAAAAATAAATAAATAGAGATGATTCTTCAACAACTCTAACCATCTCACTTAGACGAACAACAAGATCCTCAATGTTTTCACCAGGACTCCAGAGGGATTCTATTCTGAAATCAAACAGAGAATAATAAAATGGTATTTTTATTGAGTAATGATTAGTCGTTACTTCGGCAACTAGTTTACAACAGTATGTTTTAAAAGTGATGCTCAGAATATCATCAGGTTTTTGAATGGGCACAACAATCACGTGGCTTGATCTAACCAAAACATCATTTTAGATTGTAAATATTTGCTTAAAGGTCTTTGAACAATGGTAACTATGTAAATAGTAACTTTAATAATAGACCAGCTGATAAACTTGTTAAGTATGGTCACAATAATAAATAGAAAGTTTCCTCTTGATATCAATATTGCAGTATCAGAGATTGAGAAAAAGGAGTTCACTCATCCCAAGCACCCTTCTCCAATAAACAAAATATTTATTAATTTAAAGAGTTAATTTGTTTTCGGATTTAATGCAAAAACAGTTTCTCATTCTACTGTACAGTTTCTTATGAGCCTCATAATTATTAGTCTCATTATCAATTATTTTATAGGAGATTTTGGCCAAAAATCCCTACTTCAAATGTATTATAAGATTTAATCGTTAACAAATGGCTCCTTATTTTGTAATTATTATTTTTAATTTTTTTTATTGAAAGTAACACAATGTTATTGTATGCACACTCTCAATCCCAATCTGACTCACAACGTAATGAAGTCAGAAGTTACAACAACAACATAATATAATTAGTGTTATCAGTTCCTCAGAGCAGAGATCATCCCTCATATGGCTACATTCTGAAAACCCAAATGGCCTAACATGACCATTCTTGTTATGGTTCCAATCTCATTCACACTGCGCCTGATCAAAGAACAATTACATTCCAGATAAAATCCTGAACATCTAATCGAAAAAGTGAGGAACGAAACAGTATTTACAATAGCAAGAATCGAATGCAAACAAGAACCAAACTATAAATCAACTGGACAAAATGGCAAACTATTCTCATATTGGAAACCAGAAGGTTACAAAGAGCTTACAAACCTCATCAGTACACAACAAACCTTAAAAGCTGTTTGTAGATACAAAGAAAAACATAAAACATTTTTTGGCAAATAGAAAGTTGAGAGGTCTCTTTTCTTCACCTCCCAACTCTGTCTCTCACTCTCACTCACTCACTCTGTTACCAAATGAAAAAAGGAGGAGAAAGAGGATGAGCACTAGTTTTCTGTCTCTTCACACCTTTCTTCTCCTAAATATATAACTCTTATTAAGTTATAACTAACTTCAGCTAGCCTAAAACCCTATTCAGATTTAAGGCAAAAAAAAAAAAGAACCCTTTTTTTCTGGACTGCATTTTTTGTATAGCTGCACAAACTCCTTACAAATCCAACCCCAGCAAACCAAGCTCAAATCTATCTGTATGTCTTCTTCTATTTGGTTCTTTCCTTGATTCAACCCAATCTGTAACTTGAAATCGTGATATAGGCCGGAGAGGCTGCATGAACGTAAACAAACTCAAGGCTTTTTCGAGCAGGTAAAGAACTTAAAATGTAGGAAGAACTACCGGACTTCGTGAGTCCCCATAGAGGACCATAAAGCTTTGATATAGAAAGCTTTACGTCACTCAATTTCTTTGCAGACTTGTTAGTAATTACTATGGAATATCTGTAGTAAGTTTTCCCCTTCGCATTCCATGACGATGTCACCTTTTGAGTTACTGAGATTGGTGCAGAAGATTTAGCTGTGCAAGTAAATTCCTGGTAAGCTTATGCAATCTAATATACTTATTTAACTGATTTTATGCTCTACTAATGCATTTTTAAGACCCATTTTTCAAAATTGATAATTTTAATCCATTTTGACTGGGGGTCTAGATGGAGAATGAGAGGTGGTCGAGATGAGTTCGATTTTGTTTACCCACATATGACATGGGTGGGCACTTAAATGGTTTAAACAGTCAGTAGGAACGGTGGAGCTGTTGTTTAAATCCCCACCAATGACATGGTGGTTCAACAAAATCGCACTCAGTAAAGATAGGATATAATGATCAACTTTAAGAAAATGGGTTTAGTTTTGAAAGCGAGTTGAAAAAAATGGGTCATTTGGGTGTAAAAGCCCAACTTAACCCTGACTGTTTAGGTAGTTAGCCTACTGATGAAAACGAAGTACATCTCTCTCTACTCATTGAATTACAGAAAGAAAACCATAATTAGTAATTACCTGGAGCCGGTGTCGTTTTGGGCTTTGGCGTGGGATTTGGTTGCGTGACGATGGGTTTTTTAGGAGCTGGAATTTCCTCTGTAAAACAGACCAATAATTAGTAATGAAGTCCAAAGAAAAAAGAGAGAACAAGATAGTATTTATGTTGTAACTAGATTACTAGCAAGGCAAGAGAACAATTTATACCTTCAAGGAGCTGGTTATATCGGCGCCCGGCATTTAGTCGAGCTAATACACCAAGAAGGGGAGCATTGTTGTAGGTCGCGGGTTCTGTCTGCTCATAATTGTCTCTTTCATCAGCAAAGTTGTCGTAGGCATCAGGGCCCCCAACAATGGCGCCAGTCAGAAGATTTGGATCACTTGCTTTACGACCATACCAAGTAGCATAACCTCCTCGGCAAGTTACAAATGATGGGTTGACTTTGATGGAGACGATCGAAGAACCTCGGTGGTGAACTTGTTGTGGGTAGTTGCGTCCATACCCAACCATGTAACTAGTCGCTCTCGGGTTGTCTCCCAAAATGTAATCCACCTGAAATTAAACAAACCCAAACTATCTGATCAGTTTTTTACTCTTTATTTCATTCTAGGAGGTCACCCTTAGTATTACTTTTGCCGAAGTAAATCACTTGAGCTTAATACTCACAAAAAGTTTTTAGCACTAAGATGAGTCATATCCCTACCAAAATGCCTATTAAACAACATACCTAAATAGAACATTATGAATCTTGAAATATAGAATGCTGAATTACCTGAGACTGGGCGAAGTTGAGGAGCTGGGACGGCGAAACATTGACGGAAGCACAATTAACAGTTTTCCCGGCTGAAGCAAGATAGTCAGAATAGACTGTTAGTAGAAACGATGCGCTTGTAACAAACTGCAAGTTGTTCCATCGTTGTCTGAAGAGTAGGCCTCCGGGAGTCCTTTGGATGTTCCGGCTCCCTTTCCCAAGGCATGAACACATGAAAAATTCTGCCTTTTGCTGGTATCTTTGGAACACTGGCGAGTGACGACCTGCCTTCCCTTGCATTAAGATCTGCATACAAAAGGATGATCAAGAAAATTAGAACATGACATAAAATAATTTACATTCCATCACAATTTAATCACTCTTTGATCATGCTAACATTGTAGTAGGTCCATGTACGACCCAAGCGTCAAACACCTAAGCCCAAGCCCAACTCAACCTCACTCAACCTTAAAGTGCACCAACTCAACTCGGATTAATTCAGGTGGAGCCAAACAACCGTCCGATCTTAACCAAAGAATTATCTAACGGATAGTAATTATGATAGTTTTACGGTATATACCTTAGAAACAAGAACTTGGACCCCAGCATATTTAACATCCCATCCGAACTCAGTCATGGCCCATCCGGTCCCACCAAGGGAATCACCGTTCCTCCCAAGATAGTTCAAGTAATACTGGTTGTTAGTTGCCTTGTACATCCAGGCTGCAGCCCACAGTAACTCGTCCTACAAAAATCAAAATAACAGCGTGAATCAGCGAACATCTGTCATAATGGTGTTTATTACCATGGTTCAAAATCTTGTTTCTTAATGTTTCGGTTTTTTATTTAGTAAAACAAAATATTACATGAGTTTGTTTTTTCCGAAAATTTCGTATTGTGTTGAATTGTATTGGATTGTTACACGATGGATACATTCTTAATGTTCCGAAATGTATCAGAATATATCGTAATATATCCAAGTGTTTCATAATGTTTTTAAGTGTTTCATAATTCTAATATTTCGATATTTTTATCGTTTTGATAAATTTTCAGTACTGAAACATTCGATCCATTCGAGATTTTGAACCTTGTATATTACAACCTACTCCTTTGCTCACATTAGCTTATGGAGCTCAAGGAAACCAAAAAAGGGTGGTTGATTGATGCGCATTGCGCCCTGTCTATGACATGGCGTAAATTAAGGTTATTAGAAGAGAGATGATAACATACGGCGTATCCACTGTAAGATTGGTAGTACTTCCGAGCCACAGTTATGCTGCTATCGTATTTGCCCCTGTATCTGTCCGCAAAATCGAAAAGCTGCATATAAATTGGACAAAGTTTAGTCAGAAATTACGAATCGTTCCCAACAACAAATCATAAAACGTGGAAGTAAAACAGTAAGTTCAGCAGGGGTACTTTTGACTTTTTAATTACCATGACCATAATGCCCTAACCTATGGGTACTTCGAAAGAGTAGAGACTACTAAGACAATGAAGACATTTCTAGATGGAAGTGAGGGTACTTTTGTCATTCAAAGTCTTGGGTAGTTTAAGGTATTTTAATTAAAAATTGAAGGGTAGTTTTGTAGTTTTTAATCTAAGGAGATGCATGTAAAGTTGGGAGGCCGTACACGGTACCAACTACCATCAATACAACGTGGTCCACAATTAATACTAGCGGTTATAACGGATCGTTGTAATCGATGGCTGAAAGCGAGTCAAAGACAGAATCGGTAATCTGACGGGTCAAACTCACTCATACGCAGAACCCTAGAAACAAGCCAAACCGATCCAACAAACCCGCCGAAAGATCTCACCACCATTAACTTGCGCAGAGTATTAAAATAAGTAGAGTTTAGTTAGCTTGCGCAGTGGGCGGACAATGCTCAGATCTTTTGCTAACATGGGCTGGGGTGTTTAACCAACAAGTACCACAAAGGCAGGAAATACTAGGGTTCGGTAGTTCACTACAGTGACTTAAACCCTCTGGTGGAAAAAGTAAAAAGTTGGTGCATATTAGCTATTGCTAAAATGCGCTAGCTATTAGGTATTAGTTTTTTTTCTTTAAAATTAGGTATTTTTTTAATATAAATTAAAATTTGGTATTTGTTCACTCACTAATAAGTCAATTAATGAAGATCATGTAACGAGCTAAACCTGTTTATTAGGCATTAAACATTGGATTAGGTATTAGTTCACTAATGACTAATCAAATAATGAGATGGGGCGGGCGCATTATAATTTGCTATAATGCGCCAAAATTAATCAAGTGAATTAGAGTAAAATCGGATGGGGCTGGACCTGCTTAGCATGGCGAAGTAACAAGTTAGAGTAAGCTCTGTTATATCGGCGGAAAACGATGGAAGCCGCTGCCATTGCCGCTGCAGTTTCTCCGGCGAGGTCTGAACCTGGGTGATTTTTGTCTATCTTATAAGCTCGACGATCTGTCGTCATATCTTCCGGCCTTTGCCAACAATAATGATCTGTGATTCCATCACCCACCTAATCAAAGTACAACATTAAGAACATAATTATGTTTAGTTTCATTAGAGGGAAAAAAAAAAGCAATTAAGATATATATATATATATATATATATATATTTGAAACTGCTACATCCAGTTCAAATTCTGTTAACACCAGAACCCATTATATCATTTGATTCATTTTGACTGAACCATGTACTGCCCATTTTGGTTCTAAGAGGTAATAGCTTTAGGAAAGCTAAAAGTTAAAACACATCTAGGGTCTGGATTAACCAACTTAAGCTCTGGAAATAACACTCAATTAATATACAATTACTTGGCCTGTTTTACTGTTTATTTTCAGTTGAGAAACAAAAGGTAAAAATAATTGAGGACAAAAATTAAAGATAAGAAAGAATTATATATAATAAACAAGTCAATTCCAATAAAGAAAAAGGTGAATCAAATTAAAAGACAAGGAGCTAACTAAAGTCATTCCAGACCTAAGATAATTTAATACAATCCATAGTGGATTCTTCATGCAAGCTTTTTTTGGGAGAAGATTTAAAGTGAAAATAAATAAATAATTAAGTATATAAGCATTTTTCACTAACCTAGCAGACAAGAAAACATTTAAAAAGAAATAAAATGAAGATAAAGGTCTTACTTTTATTTACTTTACTTTTTCATCTTTTGTGGTAATGGGTTTTATTTGGGTCAAACAAACAGACCCCAAAAGCAAACCAACCCCCTTCATAAATAAAAGTAAGAAGGATCTAACTAAACCAGATCTAATGTACTTCCATTTAAACCATCAATCAATATTGGGTTCTTCCTAGAAGCTTTGTTTGGGGAAGATTTTAAAGTAAGAAAGAGCAATAAAGCTTTTTGGCCCTCCCATCTTACAAAACAAATGCCAGAAAGCTTATGTGGCAGGGTAGGACCTACCACTTTTCCCTCCCAAAAGTGTTTTGAGAGAGTTTCCAACTTATGTGGCAGTGGGACCCACCATGCCACATAAGCATCTGGCATTTGTTTTGTAAGATGGGAGTGCCAAACAGCAGCACTGAAGAGAGAGAGAGAGAGAGAGAGAGAGCTAGGGCAATAAATATAATCAAAGAGAATAAAAATGAAGTGGTATTAATTGGTACCTCTCCATAGAAGACATTGGGTTGTGGGTGGGCTTTAATGAAGTAGTCAGTGCCCCATTTAACAGCTTGCATGGCATGTCCAAGCTCTCCACTTGTCGCCAATTGCTTACCATACTCAACTATACTCCATGACATCATGGTTATGGTGAAGGCCATTGGAAGCCCAAATTTTACATTGTCCCCTGCATCATAGTACCCTCCTACTAAATCCACCTGCAACAATAAAAACACAAATTAATTAGAACATCAAAATCAGGTTTGAATCTAATGATCTGAAATGAAAAAAAAAAATAATGGAAATTTAGATCTAAAACCCAACACTTGGTTGTACAAGTTGTTCTAAAAAAAACAATTGGGTCTAGATTAAAACTCAAATATAAGCTAGAACAGGTACAAAAATGAAATCAAAATTGGGTTTAAATAGTAAAACAATTATTTATTGAGATTTGTTAAAAATGGAAACTAAGCTACAGTAAATTGTAAAATATGAAAATAAAAGGTACTCATCCTTGCATACCCAGTATAAATTAGAAATTTAGGCCAGAAAAAATAAATATGAAAAATTGGGGAAAGTATTTTTAAAAAAATAAATTGACAAGGAAATTGGTGAATATTTTTAAAAATTGATATTCCTTAGCACCCATTTAGATATGCAGCAGGAGAAAACCAAAAATAAGTAAGAATATTTACAAAATGGGGAAAGAAAGATCAAAAGGGAAGAAATGAACCCAAGTTGTAGAGAGAGAGAAAGAAGAGCTTACCCCACTAGCTTTCCCATCATTCAAACCTGAATTAGCTCTCCATCTAACTCTCTGGTTACCAGGAAGGTAACCAGACCTCTGAGCTTCAAAGAACAGAATACTCTTACTTAAAGCTTGCCCATAATTATGTCCAGCAAAAGCGGAAGGAAGCCAAAGAAGTAATAAATGCAGAAACAGAGTAGCCATGGAAATGGGTCTTTGAAATCTCTCCATTAAACCTCAAATCAGTAAGAGGAAAAACAAAAAAAAAAAAAAAAATTGAACCCAAATACAGAAAGAACCTGATCTACTCAATGAAGAAACAAGAGAAACAGATCTGGTTTGTTACAGAAATTACAACCACATAGAAGCAAAAAATTTCAGAACCCAGAAAAGAAATAGTAGAATCTTCTTCAAAGACCCAGTGTAGAGCAGATTTAATCAGAAAAATGGCAATGTTGGTTTGATTTATCAGCTAAAACTTCTGATAAACCCACCAAAAGAAACAGAGGAGAGACTCAGAGAGGACAAGACAAAAACTGAGTTAGAGAGAGAATGGAGAAATGTGAAGAGCTGAAGGCTCTATATATGGAGGTCCCCAAGGAGCTCTGAAATTTGGCAGAGATTATTAAATGGGTGTGTCTCTTTGAATTTTTTCAACTCACACAATAAATTTTATATTTTTATTTCCTTTTTGAAGAACCAAAAACGGTTGAGTAAGAACAAACAGACTGATGTGGGCGTTTCTTGGCTTTTTGCTTTTTAACTGGACTGAGAAGGGTCGGTGGAGGGGTTTTAATTGATTTTTACCCAAGAATTTATATAATTTTTAACCTTCCTCATCTTACAATTTTTTTTTTTTTTATTTGCTTATTAGTTTAAGCCAATTTTCTATTTTTATTTGAGACCCTTTGAAGGTTTAAAGATTAGTGGTGAAGTTGAAAATTACCAAAACAAGTAAGAAAGAGAGAGTAAAGTTTAGTCAAAAGTCAAAAGATTTAGAGACCTTGTGAATCTTTAGTTGCACCCAACTTTTTTGTTTTAATTTTCTATCAGTCTTCTTATTCTTACACTCTGTTTACGCCTCATCACTAGGAATCAACTAGGGTTAGAACTTGTGTCCTATCCTAGCTGTCTTAGGTGCCAAAGAACAGAAAACTTTGTTTAACCCCACGTTTTTGTTTTAACATTTTTTTTATTCTTACACTCTATTTACACCTCATCACTAGATTTACATAGTACAATCCAAGGGTTGATCATTTGTGAGCATTTAAATCGCCTTGAGAAAAAGAAAAAAATCACATCATTTTAAAACTTTTAAACCCATTAATAATTGGTCGAAAATAAACAACAAAATATTTGGTTCAAAATGCTTAAAAATTCAATGGACTTTGATCAATTTTTGGTGGGGTAAATGATTTTAGAACGATATTATTTTTCACAAGGGTGATACGAGATCATCATAGCAAAAAATTAACTCTTGGATCATCTACAAATAGACCTACAAACACGATGTAAAAGGAATGTAAGAATAATTAAGGTAAGAAAACTAGAAATTGGGGGGTTCAAGAAAAATTTCACATAAAAATTAATCATAAAAGGGAAACTTTACTTTCACCATACTTTTTCTTATTAACACCCATTTATTTTTACACTCTGCACACTAAGTCTGGATCTAAACAGAGATCACCTGAAAGGCTAAGGTGGCGTTTGTTTTTTTTTCTGAAATCTGAATCTGAAATCTGAACCTGAGACTACCTGAGTCATCTGGATCTGAGATCATCTAGATCTGACTTATTTGAATTTAAGTGTGTTTGTTTTTTCATCTGAATTCTTTTAATAAATTATGTCTGACTAAGTTTTTGACACTTTTACCCTTGTTTAATTAAAATATGTCCCTATTAGTTTTCAAGTAAGTGATATTAACAAGTGCCAATCCGTCATAAGTTCCATCATCATTCATCATGTAATGTTAACCGGTAAATAAAAAAAACTTATTTTTTTAGAGGACCATACAAGTTACACATGTACGGCTAGGGTAGGGCTATGAGTTTCTTACATTGGGTCTTCATTAGAAAAAAAAAAAAAAGTTAAAATGGAAGCTTTTAAAAAAAAAAAAGCATTGAAATGGAAGCTTTATAAAAAAAAAAACATTGAAATGGAAGAATTAGATCTTTTTAATACTTGAGGGCAATTATGTCATTTAAAAGATAATTAGAGGACAAAATTGTAAAAAGAACGATTCAGCACATTTCAGATCTTTTCAGTACAAACTTTTGGCTGAAAAAAATTACCCATTTTTCAGACATTTTGCTGACTCAAAATTTGAGTCAGACACTTAAAAAATAAAAAACAAACAATCTGAAATCTGACTCGGCCCAATTCAGACCCCGAGTCAGATTCAGACATATTTTTCAGACAAAAACAAACAGCCTCTAATATTTTTTGGAAGACTTTAAACTTTTAAATTTCATCAAAAGTTTATTTAAATTTTAAGTTTTATGAATCATCCATCTTCCTTGTAATTGCCAATCAACTTTTAATAAAATTAAAAGTTTTAGACCGATCTAATTTTTTATGGTGTGGTAACAAAATTATTTTCATGTTAAAATATTCGTTGGATCATCTCCATTTAATCTCATCTAGCTTACCAGTGTAACCAGTGAATAAGAATAAGGTAGAAGTAAAATTTCCCTTCTTGAAGACCAGACACTATCCTAATATAGTTATACCTTTAGTCTTAGGTGCCTTAAAAGTTTAAACTATTCATGAAAATGCAAATAACTCCTTGTTTAGGAATTCCGAATTAGGAGTATGGTATAGCAAATAAATCAAAATGTAGAATGGGAACAAATATTTCCAACACATCCGAAAAGTATAAGAAGGCCGCGTAATTTGCTTTGATTATAGTTAGAAACTTAGAATATATTATTCCTCTTAATTATTAGGGTTTCTTTATCAATATATGCCCTACTTGAACGGTGTCCATGTATCGATGATGATCACTTGATCTAGTAGCCATGATCAATAAATGGCTCATGTTTAATGATAGGTGGGAAAGAGTGCTTCAAAAATTATGAGGCTATGGCACATTATCATAGAGAATCCAGTAGATAACCTCTCATAATTATGTTTCGTTTGTCTCTTAATTACTTAATTCACTAATTTATTAATGAGGGGTAGCATAAGAAGGAACCTAAAATAAATCATGGTAATCTTGCATGATCAACAATGTTGTTAATTAGATGTTTTTAAATAATCTTTTTTTTGTTTATAATTTGATAAATCATGGATTATAAAATATAATCTATATCTTATTTTATTCATAGAATTATAGCGTCAAACGCGCTTAAAATCATTTTTCTAGAACTTCCAAAATTACACTTTTAAGAAAAAAATTCATAACCAAAATAATTAATATATTAACAGAAAAATGATGGTTCATAATAGTTAAGATTTCATTCATGGAGTGAAAAAAATTTAAATGATGTAATTTTTTGTGAGAATGATATAAATAGTAAGGCAATCATCGTCAACTAGGGATGTCAATGGATGGTCAAAAATCGAAATTCAATTCGAATTCGTATCCTAATTTTTGAATATTATCTAAAATTTGGATTATGGGATTTGGATATCGAATAATTTTTTCTGATAATAAAGATTTTTTGATACGGATTCGGATATTAAAGACTTCCCTCCGTTAATAACGGATTCAGTAATAAATCACATACATATAAAATATATATATATATAGTTTATATATAAAATAAAATAAAATGATATATAAACTATATACTTATTATATATAATACATTATATAATGAGTATTAGTATATATGAAATAAAAATAAATGTCTAAACATAGTATAAAATTAAGTTCGAATTACCAAATTTCAGATAATGTTTGAATTTGATTGACTTATCGGATCGAATCGAATATTCGATATATTTTTTTGATATGAATTAGAATTGTGAAATGCAATATCCGTTCGGATAACAGATCGATTTCGGATATCAAGTATTTTTTTTTGGATTCGGATTCGGATACTACACTATCCGTCCCGAAAGTAAATGTTGAAATCCCTACCATCAACCTTGCAAAAATCTATCATTAGATCATTTTGTAGACAGACAAAGTGTAAAGAAAGTGTAAGAATGAATGAGTATTAAAACATGCAAGTAGTGGGGTGGCAAGTGAAATTTGCCACAGACTAATGGTATCCCTCAGGTGGATACTGTTCTGAATCTCTGAATCTAATTGAAATATGGAGTTTTCAAATGGGATCTAACTTGTGCTAGCTGTAGGGATTAAATGCAATCTGATTTGGAGCATTTTTAGGTAACATTCCCAAAATTAATTATAGAAAGTTCTAAGAAACAAGTTTAGATACTTGGACCTGATCTAGGAAATTGTGCCGTATAGTTGGCACACGTACTTAACAATCTGGACCGTTAACATAATTGAAATTTGACCTGAAACTGAAAGGGACATAAACCCTAAAGCTACGCTGATCAGATGATTCAATCCAAGTCGTCAGAATATGTAAAATGCAGAGACTTCTGAGAAAAAAAAATTAAATTAATTTAGTTGAAAACAAAAAAATTATAGAACCCTAAGAACAGTTGTTTTAAGAGAGAGAGAGAATAATAGTGTATGCTGAAACCGGCACTATCTCCGTTTTGATCGCTGATGAAAAAAAGGAGATATTTTTAGATAAACTAATGTGACATTAAAGAAACTTCATTTGCACCTCTTATTTTGGTTTTAAGTTTTAAACCTACTTATTGCTACACTTTATTTACATTTTTTGTTTGTAAGGCTCCTATGTAAATTTGAAGGAGATTTTCTTCGCGAGGATGATGTCTTTAACATAGTTTGAGAATTGTTAATCTCATTAAAAATGACTCGTGATATCTACTACATAGCCACTCGATAAAAGCCACTTAATTTTAGGGTCAATAATAGTTGATTGAAATTGATGTGTGTTTTAATATAGGGGATACCATCTTTTGGTCAAACAATAAAAATTCTAGATTTCTATTGTTTAACACTTTCCTTCTCACTTAACCAATCTAACGAATTTTTCTACCACCTTATTCAGCATCACAAAACTGTGTACATTCAACCTCATTTGATTCAAATATATTGAATCTCACGTTTGGGAGTCTTATATGTATGAAATAAATTTTATCATTAATGGAAGAATTTTTTCCACAAAACGAGTTTGGGGACGGCATTGAGTCATCAAAACATCAAAACATTGTAAAGAAAATCAAAAGTACGAAATTATTTAAAAAAAAATATATGGTTGCGCATGCTCTATTCGTACGGACAATACATCGTCTATTCATTTTTTTATTTTCATAGAAAGGCATATGTTCAATTGTTAGCTAGATTTAAATGTGAGTTAGTTTTTTAAAACAAGTCAAATATATTTTACTTGGTCGTGGTAGCCCTTAACAGCAGCCCTTAATATCACTAAGTAGCCCTTAACTTAGGTGGCACTTATCGGTTGCCTATGCGGTAAATATCACGAGCCTTAAAAATTGATTGAAATTTTAGAATTGTTTATTTCATTGTATGCAGTGTATGCTGGTGTTGACGGTTAAAACTCAGATTCAATTCCTATTAACATCGAGTTACTAATCATTTAATCTCATTAAATATAAGCCCATGTCTTAAAAAAAAAAAAAGTAAAAACTTTTGTTTAATTAGTATGGCGTAACGGCTAGTAGTTTGGACCCCTCATTCCTGAGGAGGTCGGTTCAAGGGAAAATGCTACAAGCACCTTGGATTTGCACCTTTGCTAATACCTCTGATTATTTTATTCAAATTAGACCAAAATTAGACCCACGTTAGACTAAATTAGACTCAAATTAGACCCAAATTAGACCTCAGGTATGATTTTGTGTGCAAATCCGGGGTAACTGTAGCATTACCCCGGTTCAAGTTTTCATGGTTGCCCACAAATTATCATGTGAAAAATATTATAGGACTCTGTACAATATGGTACCCTATGCTTGCAAATTACATGTTTCTCTTCATTCTTTACGTCTTCAATGGCAGTTTAATTATGCGTTCATGTATAACATGGACCTACACTTATAGGCTCACTTAGCATTGATGTTGACTTAACCACCCGCTCAGTAGATTTAGTTCAATGTGTGGAATGTTATCCTAAGCCTCCCTGCTATATATAAAAACAATAAAGCTTGTTGGTCCACCCATGTTACAAAATAAATGTCAGATGCTTATGTGGCAGGGTGGGACCTACTACTTTTTCCCTCCCAAAAGTATTATGAGGAGGTTTCCAACTTATGTGACAGTGGGACCCACCATACCACATAAGAATTTGACATTTGGTTTGTAATATGGTCGGGCCAAACAACAACGCTGATATGAAAATAGTATGAAATGACTTTTTCTTATATATCTAACCACCAACTCTAATAGTATATTATTGCAAGACTGTTTTTTAATTCAATAAAGTTTTTTTTGGCCTACTGGTTTTACAAAATCGGTGTTAGAAACTTATGTGACAAGATGGGACCTATTACGTTTCCCCTCTCAAAAGTGTTATGAGGGGGTTTCTAACTTATGTGGCAGTGGAACCCACCATGCCACTTAAGTTTTTGGCATTTGTTTTGTAACATGGGTGGGCCAAAAAGTAGCACTCTTTTTAATTTGGACTTCATGAACGTTAGAAACTTATGTGGCAAGATGGGACCCACTACGTTTCCCCTTCCAAAAGTGTTATGAGGGAGTTTCTAATTTATGTGGCAGTAGAACCCACCATGCCACATAAGTTTTTGGCATTTGTTTTGTAACATGGGTGGGCAAAAAAGCAGCACTCTTTTTAATTTGGACTTCATGAACGTTAAAGAATTTTAGTGTGCTTTTGTTATAGATAAAAAGAAAAAAAAATGTACAATATTTGTTTTGTTTTATTATGTCTATATGTTTTATTTATTTATTATTATGAGCTTAATGGTATTGTTCAACTATAAGTATACACAACGGTGTACGTGAGAAGGCACTGACGGGTGGTTATTCAGAGAAGCAACTGAAGAATTCAAAAAAATCACTAAGGGGTGGGTATTGAGCAATGTATAGAAGAAAAGAAAAACCTCTAACTTGCAAGCATTAGAGGATCAAATATAGATGGATAATATACAACCGTTAAAGAGTGGAGAGAAGGCATTATGAATAACGTAGATAAGGAAGAGAGTTTTCTCGAAGAATGCAAAACAAATGCCCACTAAGGGGTGGAGAGAAGCGCATATTGAATGAGATAGAAAAGAAAAGAGAAACCACCAACTTGCAGGCATCGAGGATAAATCATCGACTATACAGATAGATAATATACAACCGTTAAGGAGTGGAGAAAATGCATTATGAATAACATAGATAAGGAAGAGAACTTTCTCGATTGTGCAAAATTGGAGGTGCGCATTAACTTCAGGGGCTAGGTGGATACTCTAAGAGGGCATGGATATCCCAAATAGCAAAAAGAAAAAAAATATAAGGAATAGAAACCACAAACTTGTAAACATTCATTAACGATAAAAAATACTCAGATGTTCTTGGGGGTTGTGCAAAAGTTAATGCTAAATCTACTATATTTCTTCCTACATTCATACAGTATGAAGTGCAGGCACTTGGAAACTTGGGGAGATCATATGTCATTCACAAAAAAAGCCAGGGACTAAGGGGAAAATTGGACATATATATTAGCAGCTTTGTAATTTTCTCCAAAACCAGGCTTCTACCCCTTCATTATTTATTCAATTCTGTAACAAATTAATATTACCCAGATTAAATAACTAACGTAGACACAGAAGTGGAAAGATAAGTGGGGTTCCTTGTTCCCACTACAACGCTTTACTACTTTTAGTTTGATTACTTCACAACCGCAATCAACGGCCTCCCGCGCGAAAAATAGATTACTTTAATTTAATTTTTCTAGTGTTTATATTTTTTTCTTAAAAAAGAAAAAAGGGAAATGTCAAACCGGAAGAGGCTCCGTAATTACCGGTTAAAGCTAGGTTTATTGATAACGACGGCGCTGTTCATGATCCGTCTCCCCCTGCTGGTGGGGGAGTGGAGGCTCTTTTGTACTGACAAAAAAAGGCCCAACTCAAAATTCACACCCCAAGTTATAACTGTTTCTTTTTTTAAGTCGAAAATAGAGAAAATGTTACGCCTAAACTATTTTAACACTCTGTTTACATCCACTTGTGAGTCCATCTGGTGACGATCCAAAGATTAATATTTTGTAAGATAGTGTATTCATTTTTAGATCATTATCACAAAAAATTAGATCACTTTAAAATTTTAACCTTTAAAAGTTAGTTAAAAATTAATGATAAAATGAATTATTTAGATATCCAAAATTTCAATTATCCTTTGACGGGGTACAATGTTTTTGAGTGATGTTTTTTTTTAGCTGATTTAAATATGAAGAGATTATCCTAAAAAAAAATAATTATTAGGTTGTCTCCATGTGGACCCNAGGTAAAAACTTTAACCATTAGGCCAACCCCTTTTAATTTATCATGTTTGTTATTATTATTATTGTTGAGATCCAGTGGGTAGGAATTACCAGTCAAATTTGATATGATCTAAAAATCCACTTAGGTGCTTGCCAACCAACCATTCATATGAAACCCTAAGCCCTGAATTGAAGAGTAGAAACTCTGAAAAGTCTTAAGAGGCCTTTCAAGTTTCAAATGGGAAACTAACCCAAAAATGCTATTTTGTACATCCACTAGTACACAAATATCCTATTTTGTACCCCAAACTTCACTTTAGCCTTTCTTTCTTTTCTCTAACCCTAGAACCTGTCTAATGGGAAACTAAAAAAGCCATCACCCAAATAATGTTTTTTCTTTTCTTTTCACACCCAAGCCTTGCTTTCTATTCCAAACTGTAAGCCTTGCTGGGGGACAGTTGGGAATATGATACCCCAAAACTGCCCTAAGACCTCTCTAACTTACCTTCCTAGAGACTCTTTTTCACTTTTGTCTTGTTTTTTTTTCTTCCTGTTTTTCTTTTGCTCTTTTAAAATATTTTGGTCACTTTTTTGACTCCTAGGGCATCCACAATTCCACATTGAGAGTCAGGTGACCTAAACAAAGACGTTCACATTTGTAGTGAATGTGGGAGAGAAAAACAATGAACAGTGAAAAAAAAAAGTTTGTTTTTTTTTTTTTTTTATCAGAACAAAATTAGGAATGATGGCAGGTACGACAATTGGAACCCAAAACAAAGATTGTACTGACGCACCGTACACTCCTTTCAATTGATCAATAGAATGTAAAGAGACATTTTCTTACAAGTATAATTTTAAAACTTTAGAATAATAAAGGTTAATTTGATTTTGAATCAACACCAAAGTCATTTTGATCATGTTTTCTATTGGTCAACTGCATTTGACCAAGGTCCAAGGGTGATGTACACGTCATATTTGTAATTAACAATATGGATAGAAAACCTAAAATGTTAACTCAAGTTGTATAAGAGCATCCACAATGCAGGCTAGTTTTAGTCAGATTGTCTAAAATCCAATCTGTAGTCGATTGTGTAAAAATATTTTTTTACACTAGAAGGAGAGAGAGAGTTGTTCAAATATGAACATCTAAACCAAATTGTAAAATTAGATGGGCGGATTCTCAAAATTAGTCTGGCATCAGGCGGAGCCGGAGAATCTGCTGATCATCGGGCGGAGTTTGAGAGTACACTTAAAATGGGGGCGTGATTTGAAAGACGGCTTGAAATTAAAAAAATTAAAAGAAAATATTTAATTAATATGTTGGGCGGACTCTCAAAGGCGGCCTTGGGCGGACTTTACATTGATTCAAGAAAATCTTTTTTACTTTTTTATTTTATATTATTTTTTACAACTACACAAAGGTTACAAATTACACACTGAGTTCAAATTTGTATGTGTCCCGTCTTATCTATTTTTAACATTTACACAATGTTTTTACACAACAAACATAATGGATGCTCTAAAGGACAAGAACATGAAGGCTTAAGGCTGCTAAGAATCTCTAAAAGGGAATAAAATTAGACGTTTTTCTAGATTTAATTTGAGGATAAAATTCAACACTTCAATGATCTATATATAACCCTAATCAATTAATTAACCCATAATCGAAAAAAATCATCTTAATCAAAATAATCTAAAACTAATGACTAAATGAGATAATTTATATATTTGCATTTGCAGATATAAAAAAAGACAAAACCTTTTTATTTATTCTGTTGAAAAAATATAAAATAAAGTTTGTGTCCACAAATAGTACACGTTACATGACACCAAGTAAAGACACATGACCCTAGATATTGAGAGGATATTTGCATGCCATCTCTCTGCTACCTAATTTAAATGATTGAATATGAGAATATGAGTGGTGCAAGAAGGGCCCTCCATGCATGCCAAAACCATGAACCAAGACCAAGATCAGTTGAAGGATATATGTCATAAAGATAGGATATTTATATTAAATCTTTTTCTCTCTCTCTAGTTATCACTCTCATTCTCTCAGCTTTTTTTGGTTTTGTTCTCATTCAGACAGTTTGGGTCACTCTTATTAACACAAATCTAGGGCAAATGAGTGTATTATGCTTTCACACTCTTCACTCTATTGCTAGCGATGGTAATTCAAATTAGTTAGCTGTGGACCTTACTTTCAATTTTCATGAAAAAAAGACTTGCATGTGTTTTGTAAATGTATGATGTATAGACGTTAAGTAAATATATCTAACTTGGGATGCCTCATTTTTAGTAGCTAGGTTTGAACGAGACATCGTAAGTTGATATATTTTTTTTTTGAAAGAAACTAATGCTCAAGATATATTTATAAGAAGGCACAAATACATTAAGAAAGACATGAGAAGCACAAAAACACTGTCATAGTAACTGCCACCATAGGACTATCATAATCACCACTGAAAGGCTATCTTATTTACTACTAAATATTATATACTACTATTAAATATTACATGGGACAAATTAATGGCAAACCACAAGTTAAGAGTTTTGATCTCAAGACCTCTCAATTCATTGGAGGGGTGCACAACCGTTGAACCAAACACCTATGTGCATTATGAGTTGATATTCGATTCATGTCGATTTTGGTATTCAAATAGGTAATATAAGAACTAGAATAATCAGAAGAAAAAAAATGTTATAAATTAGAAGAAAAAAAAGTGAGAGAGAAAAAACTCAATTCCTTTTGTAAGTCATCGGAAATCAAAGAAACCATGACCAAGACTCTAATCCACATTACATATCAAATTTGGATTATCGAGTCAAAATAATTATCAACATGATTTGTGTTTAACTTAAAAAACTTTTTCTAATCAGATCATATATCCAAATCAATTTCCGACTTACTTTCC
>MVGT01003019.1:158802-171946 GCA_002174775.1 Macleaya cordata
GCCGAAACATACGTTCAAGGATTGTGATTGAGTAGGTCCGACCATTAACAAATTTACATACCATGGAGAAAGAATTAGGTAAGACCGGATGGTCACCATCATCAATCAGAACCACGTTGGGTGTGTCATTCTCGGTTGCAAACAAGTTTCCAAACTGATTCAAGAGATTTTCAGTAGTAGGGGAATTAGGAGGAGAATTCGAATGATCCATGTAGTACAAAATGCAAAAAACTGAGAAAATAGAGAGATCACCATAAAGATGAGAAGAGATCACTAAGGCAGTGAAAGAATTTCAGACAGCGAGTCCGAAAAGACTGTCTTCCTTGGGTCAAATTTTTTACTCGAATTGGCGTAGGATTAACGGGCTACCAACAAACACTCGGGGAATATTTTTAAACGGGCTACCTTTGTAATGCCGCCAATTTAATTTGAAAGGCAAGTAGGGTTGAATAGCATTTAATTTCCAACTGAAAAATAACTGTCTAACATTCCTATCAATTAGCCAAAAGATATATCCGATTAGGCCCACCAAAGTCAAAGTAATACTTAGCAATACAGTTGGATTTTCAAAACACAAATCTCGAAGTTTAAAAGGCATATTAATTAGGTATGAGTTTTTGGTCTAACGGTTGTGCACCCTTCTCATAAGTTGGAAGGTTTTAGGATCAAATTTTTTGACTAGTGGTTTGCTATTAGTTTATCCCATGTAATAATTATGATAGCCCTACAATGGCAGTTACGATGACAGTCTGCGCTCCTCACACGTCTTCATGATGTATTTGTGCCTTCTTAAATATGTATCTTGAGCATTAGTCTCCTTTAAAAAAAAAGAAAGGAAATGGTATATTAACCCAAACAAGTCTCCTTCAAAAAAAAAAAAAAAGGTATATTATCCCAAACAATAACTGATAGTTACAAAAACTAAGGATTTGGTTCCAGATCAAACAAAATAATCAGTTTACACCTAAATTAAAAATTAGGTCTTGTATCACATCTAAAATTATTTTTTAAATTTACTATAAAATTCTATATGATTTGAAAACATATAATTTTTTTTTAATTGTAAATCTTAAAATAGTTTTAGATAAAATACAAAATATATATTAATTTAAGTGTAAATTAATTTTGAAAAATAAATTTTTAAATAAAAAATCACACGGACCCTATTTTTTTTTTTTCGATCCGATTTTAAAAACTAAAAATTAGAGTAAAAAAGATCCAACAGTAGCCAGTAGGTGCTGGTATTTATGTCCTCCATTTGTTGCATTTGTTGGGGTTTATCATTTGTCCCAAAGTTATATGCTTGGAGATAATTTAGGGCACACTAATACTCCATTACTACATCCCTAGAGCCCCACAAGAGAGAGCACGTCTCTCTGTCGCCTTTCGTAGTCTTCGAAACGGCCTTTAAAGTGTGGTCGTTAGGAGCTCGTAATTTTCAAAAAAAAGGTTTTTCAAAATATTATTAGTTTAAATTATTTTTATTAAATTATTATTGTTTTCAAAACAGAAATAGAAAATTCAGATAAAGGTTTCTAGAAAAAATAAAAGCCGACATCAAAATCCCTAGCCTTTGTCCTCTAACCACCACTTCATTGTAAGTTGTAACTGCATCAGATCTGCGGACCCCACTCTTGGCCTTTTCGACTTTTTGTGGACCCATAAGTGGCGCAATTTGATTGGTTCTCTTCCTCTTGTAGGGATTCTCGTTATTACATATTTTTTTATATAAAATTTCCCCATAATAAATTATATATTTTTATTAAATTTGTTTATTTAATATTTTCGCACGCGGATCAACAAGATAAACATCTGACCGTTAATCTATTCATCAATGGAAATAAGAAGCTAGGTAACAATCTCACGCATCCCAACTATAATCTCAAGTGCACCCCTCCTAATATTTTGGGGTCTTCAGTTAAAATTTTTTTTGATCTTGTTTACTATTAATTTTGACCATGTAATATGATGGAACCTCTATTGGTCAAGGCGCCGACGTCTCTTTTCCTATGGTAGTAACTTTTGTATATTTGTAGATGTTAGTGATTTTTCTTCGTCCGTAATGATAACTTCTCGTCTATGGTGATAACTTTCGATCGTAGCGTTTTTTCTTTGCTTTTCACACGTACACCTATGATTAGTAGTGTATCTTCGTCCTTGTATATGTGGGCAATGTGTCCCCCCATAAAAAAAACAGAGTAATTTGGTAAATTTTTACCAATTACCTGCTTGCAATCGTTTTCCAAAGGCATATTAATTAAAAGTTTTAGAATTATATAATTTTTTTAAAGATGATTCTATATCTTAGAAAAAATCATCCTCATATTTTAAGTTATCTTCATGTAGTCTTACACAATGTTCAACACAATTGGGTATCAAAAAAGGATTGATCATCCTCTTTAAATCAATGGTTTGGAGCCTATTATCATTTTAAGTGCTAATTTTGGTGGTCAAATATAAGTGTTGAAAAATGTGATTAAAATCATGCAAATGTTGGTTAAATTGATGAGTACGTGGTCTGTGTTAGGTTGATAGGACATTTATGTCCAATCAAAGAGAAAAAACTTCGACCAACTTCATACGCTAAACCAGAAGGATTGCATCTAAACCCTAACTTGTTCCATCTTAGAAATAGATAGAGAATGAAACAAAAAAATCCAAGATAGTGTTTCCTGGTTCAACACGATTTGTAGATTTGGATCTTGTTTTAGATAGGGGAAAGAGAGGGCTTCGTCCAAGTTGAAGAAGGGGAAGAAAACGGTGTGCTCTATTTTTCATCCTGAGGTGATTTCGTCGAGATTTCTATGGCAGCAGAGGAGATATCGCTGGTAAGTTTCCGAAATTGAAGGTTGGCACTGAAAAATAAAAACATTCATGTTAGAAAATGTGTCAAAAGAGAATAGAAAATAAAAATTGAAATTAGTCTTAAATCCCTTCTGTAAATATATAAATTTGAGTTACATCCCTTTTCGGTTCATCCTCCTCAATTGATAAAGATTAAAGCGAGTAACCAACTACAATGACATGAAATGCTAAAAAGAGTGAGTTATCTCTGATTTTCAAACCTAACATACCTTTTTTCAATTGCTTGATTCACCACTTCCACCCATTCTAAAACTAGATGAATAATATAGGAAGTTGAGGAAGAAGAAACTGGATATGTGCTTTTGCTAGAGAAATATAATGCTTTTCAATAAGTAAAATTCTCACTTTCAAATTTGGCAAATTTTAACTTCAGTCTTTAATCTTATTTATAGGCTTTGAAGAAGACGATATGACCATTTGCTGCCAATGGTCATATTTGATGCTCATTTTTTTATCATCATGGTCGTCAATCATTCTGTTGTATCCCAGCCTTTGGATAAAAGATGGGGGCATTTTTGGTATAAAATTATGATTTTACTTAAGTCCCTCATGTGTTTGACACGTGAGGGTAGTTTCGTCCAAATACCACATGTGTCTGAAAATCGTGTGCCATTTAACAACCAAATGTGAATTTCCATCAAAAAAAGGACTAACGTCAGTATTTTAGATTATGGAGGGACGAAACCCAGTTTCGATCATCAACTCGGGACTAAACCCTAAAATTCCCTTAAGAAAGTGACTAGATGACGTTGATGTGATGTTATCACCTAATTAAGAATAATTTAAGAGTTTAAAACTCAAGTTTAATTTCGTTATATTAATTTTCAATTTATATCCATCTCCATATATTTTATATTTTTCTGATGGTCAATAACACTTTTACAGTCTTCTAAAACTTTGGAAGGCATTTTAGCTTAAGTATAAATTTTTGGAATAATGCTATATAGATTACTTTCGCCGACCACAAATGCAAATCATGTGATGTGGCAACCCCACCGTGGCGTCTATCATCTACAAGGTCAATGGGCATTACATGGTTGGTAAAAGTAACTAAAACAAGTGTAAATTGGTGATAATGTCGCTTGGAACTATTTTTTAACGCTCCTGCTTGAGAGGTATTCTTGAAATGATATATTTTTTAATTAGCTGTTCCGATGATTTTACTATCGTTCTCGCTTTGCGCTCTAGTTACTTAAGCATGGAGTTTACACAAGACGATCCAAAGATTAATTTTGGATAAGGATGTTCTCCTTGCTATTTTTCATCTTTCAAACCCATTGAAATTAGAAGTCAAACTGAATTGGGGATCTACCCAAACCATTTATGGTCGACTATATCATCAATTATATGCTCTCAAAGAATGTGAGTTTAAAATTAATTTCATATCCTCCGTCACTATTTTGCCCGTATCTTTCCGACCAGTGATATCCCCCATCCTTGAACACTCTTGGGGATGTCCTAGGGTTTTTGTTTTTGGTCAAACTAAAATTTGACCAAAATTTGAGTATGTTTGTTCTTGGGGGTATCCTTTGAATTTATAATAAAATATCGACATAAAAATGAGATTCGGTTTTTATAGTCCAAAACTCAAACACAGTTTCGGTTTTCATAGTCAGAAACTCATACACAATTTCAGTTTTCATAGTCCGAAACTCATAAAAACAGTTTGAAACACATTTTATGGGTTTCGAACTACGAAAATGGTTATAATAGTTTAGTCTCGGACATATGGAACAAAAATTATCTTTGGTTTTAGGTCGTAATGGTCCGAAACACAGAGCGAAACATGAGGGTCGAGGACCCAATTCCATCTTTTATGAGAGAAAGAGAAGAGGGAGTGAGAGAGATCTAAAATTTTAGATCTATTTTTCCTTCTCCTCTCTTTTTTGATCTCCTTCCTTTCTTTCAGATTTGAAAAAAAAAGTATCTAGCTTTTTTTAAGTCGATCTATTTCGCTCTCTGTACTCTTTTTGGCATAGTGGTTGTGTTTCTTCATTTTGAGTTTGTGTAGTCCGAAATTTAGTACGTGCAAACTTGATCATATACTCGATTTAAATGGTACAAATCCATGTGAGCCCCAAAAACTCAAGTGGTTCAATAGTGGCGCAATAAGGCATGGTGCAATATCCCTCCCCTATATATATACAGAGAGAGAGGGAGGTTATTGCACCCCCTCTTATAACGTCTCCGCATGTGGAGTCCACATACGATACATACAGGGGCTGATCTTTTTATAAGATATTCTCCTCACTATGTATATCATCATATTCAAAAATCAATTCATTCAAAAACTTCGAACCCTATCAAATAAGCCTTTAAAAATTGGTAACTATTTGAGGGGTCAAATAGTGATCAATTTTTAAGGACTAATTTGAGGGGGTTAGAAGTTTTAAAACTAGTTGATTTTTCAATATGATGATATACTTAGTGAGGAGAACATTTTTAAAAAAATTAGCCCCTAGATACATCGCATGTGGGTCCCACAAGCTGGGGTGTTATAATGTGGCGTTCTAAAAGGGGGTGCAATAACTTCCCTCATATATATATATGTATACTTTTTGATGAGGGACTATTGCCCTAATAATAATAATAAAGCGAAAATATATAGTTAACTACTAGTAATAGGTGTGTGAGAAGCACAGAGCCATCGCTAAGATCATAAACGAATCGCCACCACGTAGGGGCGGAACCAAGAATTTAAGTTAGGGTGGGCTAAATTTTTATTTTTTTGATAAGTAGGACTAAAGTTAATGATAGTTGTTCTGATGACATCGTTATATTAACATCACCGTTACCATAGCTTATGGGGCTCATCCAAAATTAACTAATTCTAAAACGTGTAACCCCATCAATCATTGATGTAACTTAACTATAAAAATGAATAATTCAATACTATTGATTTTTAATAACTAGATGATAAGTTTACAAGTTTTAGAATGAGATAATTTTTTGTGATGATGTTCTTATCACCATATAGATCACCCTTTCTTCATCTTAATTATGTGGACCCCATAGACTATTGTAATCAAATAATGTAATGAAGATGGCACTATAACGATGTCATCGGAACCGCCCTCAAAGTTAATACATATTAAACAAGTTAAACAACTAAAAATTGGAAGTTTTTTTTTTCATTTCTCTCCATGACTTAGCTCATGTAACACTACTGCTTGGTATCCTGTGAAATCCTATATTTTACTAAATTCATGTAGAATTTACTACAAATTAGTGTAATGATTACACTTATACAACCACAACTAAAATAAATGCAATATAATTTTAGACTATGAATTTTCACAGAAATTCACTAGATATCAAGCATAGTCATAGCCGGTTCACCTCAATTATCTTCTATTATTCTCTCAAGCGTTAATCGACTAACCTCGTAGTATTGAGTGCCTTTTTTTCAGGCTTGAACAGAAACCTTAAAGGACATATAAGAAATAAGGAGAAAGAATAAGAAACGGAAATGCGTTCACTTGGATTTATCCAAAGACTAAAATTTGGTGAGACTGTTCTCCTCACTATGTAGAGATTATCCTCACAAAAAATCAGCCCATTATAAAATATCTAATTCTATCAAAAGTTGAGTGGAACTTGATTAAAAATCAACAGTGAATAAAGTGAGGGCTCGAATTAAGTTTTGATAAGGTTAGAAGTTTTAGTATGGGCAGATTTTTTGTGAGGATGATCTATATATGGTGAGCAGAATACCATCACCAAAATTTATCCCTTAGATACATTTCAAGTGGACCCAACATCAATTCGATTTGAGTTCGGTCCCAAAATATTTCGATCCCAATAGCATTTTCGAATAAAAAATTAAATCATCTCTTACTCTCTTTGTTGAAGTTGGTTTGGGATAAAAAAGAAATTTAAAAGTTCACCCTAGGCTAAAATAACAAAACTTCTATATGTCTTAGTTTTTAAACAATTTCTATATACGCAAAAAAAAATTTCTCCAAAACTACCCCGGACTGAAGCCCACCCCATCCCATAGGTAGTTCTGCCCCTGCCACCATAGATGAAGAAAAACCACCAATATCACCGAACATATGAAAATCGTACCACAAACAAAAAAAAAAGTCGCAACCACAGTTGATTATCAACTTTTGACGGGATCATAAATTTTAGAACGGTGAGGTTAGACCTGGCAAAAGCTGACCTGACCCGCCAACCCTACCCTAACCTGACCCGCAAAACCCTACCCTAACTCGACCCGCCTACTAAACGGATAGGGTTCGGGTTGAGATTTTCCGACCGTCAAAAATGGGTCAACCCGCGGATAATCTACGGGTAACCCGTCAACCCGCCAAATTAATTATTTTTAAAATATTACTACTTTTTAAATATGCATTAGTTAATAGAGTACTAATATTTTTAAAATATAATTACTTTTTAAAGTTTCATACCGTTGATTTCAAATTCATATCTCAAAAAAACTTTTCCTTTACATAACATTAGTTCTTCTCCCCAAATTTTTACCTTCTCCCAATAAAGACAGAAAAATTGGTGATTAAATATATTTTTTTTAATAAAAAAATTATTTATTGGGAGAAAAATATCTGAGAACTGAAAAGGAGGGGACGAAACTGGTTTTTAGCATATTTGTGCCGAAAAATTAACATCTGATTCTTGTTAGAAAACGAAGAGAGAAAAAAATAAGGAGAAAAAGATAGATCTTAGAGAAAGAAATAAAGAGTTAATGTTAGATCTAGTTTCCTACGATTATGATTTGGGCCCTAATTCTAGGGTTAGGATTTTCTGTTTTTTTGAGGATTGATTAGTGCGCCTAAAGATTGATCTATGGCGCATGCAAGTAGATCAACGGGAGTTGTGAAGTGGTTTAACGACTATAAGGGTTTTGGAAGGAGGCAGTTGATGTAATCGGCCCTGATGGGGGTTTCGTTCAGGGAGGCAGAGGTGATAGCTATGGCGGCGAAATGCTGGTGGATTAAATTTAGATTTATTGAAAAATTGTGTTGTAAAAAAGCTAGGGTCACTAGGGTCGCCGTTAGAGTCAACCCTGTTAGGATTAGGGTTTAAAAAATTGACCTGTTTAATTAAATGAGTCAAGGTTAGGGTTTACAAATATTGACCCGTCAATCCGCCAACCAACCTAGGGTCCACTCTGCAGATAACACATTGCCGGGTCTAAATGAGGTTGGTTAATATGGTATAAAAGAGAAACATTACTTCTCATCGAAAATTAATGGATCGTCGTTACATGTCCAAAAATTAGCAAAAGAACAAAGCAAGGGATATGTAAAATGGCGGACACAGAATTTAGAGCATCTCCAATGCTAATGTGAATGTGGTAAAATAAGACTGCCACGTAGAATAAATAGACATTCTCTTTAAAAAAATTTCTCCAATGCTAATGTGAAGAAAGGATGTGATGATGATGTTGCGGTAGTTATTCTTTCACAATGTCTTACGGTCTACATCAGCAATTTTTTTTTCCTCAAAAATTTTTAGTTACTTTTTAAACAAAATAAGTTTGACCCATTCAAAAATTAAGTGCCACATAAGTTAAAAAGTCATCCCAAGACATTTGCATTAAAGATGCATTTTTTTCAACAATATCTATTATGAAGATTTTGTTGCTACGTAGATTAGACATTGTACCACGTGCATAAAACATTGTCTTATAAGACTTTTGCATTGGAGATGCTCTTCTATATAAACTAAGAATGTCTCCATAATGTGTCAAATCTCAGCCGTCAAAACTTGTCCGCAATTAACGTGATTGTTGGTCAGGCAACTGTACTTATAAACAACTTTGAAATGAATGTCGCGGACCAACAGCCGACTGTGGCCGTGAAACCCGGAAATTGTAGTACACGTGTCATACTATCAAAGCATTTAAAGTTACAGTTTATGGGAGTGCTCGAGCTTTCTGACATCCAGGTGGGTCCCACCACGTGATCTTGATTTACTCTCAAGCATCTCATGCATGCCCCTCCTCGCCCCCAAATATGTGTGATTGAAAAGAAGATTTGTACTGGGTGGCTTTGATGAACCGTGGTATTTGAACACCAGCATCGGGTCGGGTGTTACCATTCTAACGGACCCACATGATTACACTTCTGAAGTTAAAATTTTGTGAGGTTGATATTTTCACTATGTAAATTATTTTTATAAAAACTCTGTTTATTCTAAAACTTCTAACTTTATTAAAGATTAGTTATAAGTTGATTGAAAAATAACGGTGAAGAAAAGAGTCAAACTTTTAATAAGGTTAAAAAATTTAGAATAAACTAATTTTTTTTGAAGATGATGATGTACATGATGAGGAGAACAACTTCACAAAATTTAATCTCTTAAACTTTAACCATGTGGGCCCCATAGTCCGATATTACAATGGTAACACTTGATCTTAGTGTTCAAATAGCAAAATTCGACTTTGATAACTTACATACGTGCAATGTCAAACTTCCTTTAGATGGATAAAACACGTGTAAGAATTTCGTACGTGATTTGGTGTGTCACATGCTCCTAAGGGCAACTCTAGTGGGAGGGATTGGATTTGTTGATAACAAGTTCCCTCCCACAGTGGAATCCCTAAACATCTAAAAATGGATCCCTTTCTACTAAAATAGAATTGTTGAACGGTACGATAAATCAACGCCAATTTCCTTTTTTAATTCCTATATATTAGCAAACCAAATCTCTCACTTTCTTTTTCTATTTTCTCTCCTTAAAAAACTCTAACTACTTTTCTCTCTCTTCTTTCTTCTCTAGCTCTAACGTTTCTCACTTTTCTCTCTCTATCTTCCTATCCCTTTTAAGTGATTACCACTAGAGCAAATGGATCTATTATCCTCTCACTAGAGAGATTAAGGGATCTATTTTTACATATTCCACAAGAGTTTCCCTAACCACCGACCCATTGGTTGTATATGAGAAAAAAAAAACCAAGATAATCTCTAAATAGATGATGAGGGAAGAATAAAAGAGTTTAATTTTATAAAATCTAGAGGTGTGAATATATGATCACTAAATAATGCATTTTGTCTTCATTTAAAAAAGTATTTCTTGAAATTTTAATGAAAACAAAAAGACAAAGCAAACGGCAGGGAAGTTTAAAACTGGGGTTTCTTGTATTTAAGTTTAGTTTGATTATGTGTCCGTGAATGTTTAATCCATGATTTATAGTTGAATTAATTGGAACTATTTGAAGGATACAACAAAAACTGCATTGAGCAAACAAGCAAACTTAAAAGAACTTATTGAAGGATCAGAGTACATCCTAATTAGGTTGGCATTAGGATAAGCCAAAATCATCTCCCATAAAATTCATCTAAAAGGAAAATAACTTTTCAACAAAAATGAAGGCCTTTATTTGAAAACATCAAAAGAACCAACACAGGAGCAGGCCGAGTGGCACCATGCTTTACCATGCAATCCACAACACAATTAGTTTCTAAAAGAGAGAAAAAAAGAAGAAGAAGATTTGAGCTCTGGCCAACGAGCTCCAGATGTACCAAGGCAAGATGTTGTTCTTATATGAACTGATTGATGATCTCAAGTTTTACGGTTAATATTAGGGCAAGAGTAGTGCTATATCTCGTGGAAGACCACTTATTAGAGTGGTTGGAAACATGGTTGTCCAAATTGTAGGTTCTAATATTGAGTCCCACAAAAGGGATTCATCTTTAATTTAAGTCCAATTAAAAAATAAATAGTGCGATATCTCAAATTAATACCCTTTTTCCACAATTCAAACTTTTAAGATAAGGGGTAAATCTACTGGTGTATATATTAAAAATGGGGTAACTAGTGGACAAAAAATAATTTAAAATTTTCGCAGAGTCAACGAGTCAAAAGTTATTGTTGGCTTGTGATACGTACCTGTATCAGGGGTTGGATTTTCTTCGAGGAAACAAGACCTCGCTAACAAAGTTAACAAATTAGTTTTTAGATTAATTTCTTATACCTTTTTGAGAATGAAACTACATTAGATAAACAAAATAAAAGAATAGTAATAACAAAGGTGTTCATAGGCAGAAAGATCTGCAGAAAAGGTAAAAAAGAGAAAAGAAAAATAAAAAAGGAAAGACTAATTTGTTGCGAAGCACAAGATTACATCTTTAAACAAAAAGAGTATCCCAATCGAAAATGCAACAAGCGAAAGGAACCTTGAAGTCTGAGCGAGGAGGTTGCCCAAAAGTGAATCAATGCCTTAACCTCAATGGACATCTGATGTAAATCTCTAGATTTTCCTTCAAAGGCTCGTCTGTTCCTTTCCAACCAAATCGTCCAAAATGTTGCTGATGGGATGAATTGCCATAGTAGCTTGCCAGTGTTTGTGAATCCTTTTGAAGACCAACCTTGGACCAGTGATAGTATTTTCTTTGGAAAACACCAACTCCACCCGAAATGTGCAAAGACAAGGATCTAAAGATTCATAATAGTATGACAATGGAGTAACAGGTGATCAGGAGTCTCTTCCGCATTTAGGCAAAATAAGTACGCATTCGGAAGTTTGTGGCCTCTTTTTTTTAGGTTGCCTAGAGAAAGAATCTTTCCTAATGAAGCTTGCCAAACAAAGAAGCAAACCTTTCGAGGACTTTTGGAGTTCCAGATGACGCTTGCTGGGAAGTTGCATTCATGGCATCTAGCTAGATATTCATATAGAGATTTAACTATGAATGCACCTGAAGAGGTGAAAGACCAGGAGAAGGTGTCTGGTTCATCACTCAAGGGAGGAGGAGATGACCCAATAGCTTGGAGAAGGTCTGCAAGCTAGGGGAGTTTTGAATCTTGTATATCTCGTGTGAACCTAAGATTCCAATCTAAACCGTTAGAAGATGCAGATGTGAGTTGTTATATAGATCCTGCTTTGGAGGATGAGAACCTGTATAAGGCCGGAGATACTGACTTTAGGGATTGTGAGCCTATCCAGATGTCCCACCAAAAGGAAATAGATGAACCTGAGTAAATTTTATGGTTGGTGAGCTTACGGACTATAGAGGACCAGCAAATTATGCTGCACCAAATACTGTATTCGTGTGGGGCGGTAACTTTTTTCGGGCAGGTGATAGAAGGCGATGGGCCAAACTATTCTTCGATTATTTCTTATACCTTAATTGTCATTTCCGCAAAACATTTATAGATCTCTTCCACGGTTATACAACTCCTACATAAGAGCTATTATCCTTAAAAATAGCAACAACCTAAAACTACCCATAAAACCCATGCAAACCATAATCTCTAGAATAATTCAAGAGTGCCAAGTGCCATACAAATAAGATTAACACAAAAAAACCTAATTAAATAAGACTTCTTTCGAACCCAACTTCTTCAAATCACCCCATATGGGACCCACCCATGTAATTTGACTGATGATATCTAGAATCCTAGGATTCTCTATGAGCCATCCTACACTATGAGCCATCTTAGTTTTTTTAAAATCAACTATGTGCCATCTTAGGATTATATTATGAGCCATCTTCATTTATAATAATAAAATAATAAGGTTTTATATTTTTAATCTACCTTTATAAATATTTTATTTAAAATAAAACCTCATAAAAATTTCTATTTTTAAAATAATTCTCTCTCTCTCTCTGTTAAGATCCCTATGATTTTTTTTAATTTTCAACTAGGTATTAGTTTTATTATAAAATATATTAAAATTATAGGATGGCTCATAGTGAATAACGATCAAAATTGATTTTAACCAATATGAATTTCACCTAGGATGGCTCATAGATAATCCTAGGATTCTCAATATCATTAGTCTGTGATTTTTGCACAAGGTGAATCCAGTCACGTAAGAGCTTGGTGGAAATTCCATTGATTTGTGAAATTCCACCTATCTTTAATTTTATAATATATTAGTAGTGTGTTTGAATGTAGAATTCATGTTTTGCAAGGAAAACATGAGTCCTTGGAAACATGAATCCCTAGAAACATGAATCCTTTGGTTTGTTTGGCAACCATAAAAGAAGCCATGGATTCATGAATCCTTGGAAGCTTGAATACTTTGGTTTGTTTCGCTGCCATTTAAAATCCAAGGAAAATCTCTATTTTGTTATTTTAATTTTGTGGGGTGTAATCTACATTGAGTTGGGTGCATACATAGTGAATCCTTAGTTTAGAATTTCAACAAATTCTAATGGGGGAGGTGGGACTCTAAAATAGGGATTTGCTGGAAAACATGTTTCCCTGGGAAACAAGTTTCTAGGGATTCTTGGCAGCCAAACAAACCAAGGAAACATGAATCCTTGGTCCCTGAATCCCCACCTTGGAATCCCCCATCCAAACAAACCAT
>MVGT01003019.1:177134-194757 GCA_002174775.1 Macleaya cordata
TTTTTTAGAAAACAAATTGATTTGTCTGATATCAGACGCCCACCCCCTGGGTCGTCTGGTATCAGACGCTCCCCCTCCCACCCGCCCAACATCAGACGCCTCGCCCTCCACCCGTCTAGCCAAAAATCTGGAGATACCAAATGCAGGTCGCCAAATTTGGCCTGCGAATCAGACTTGTAGGGTCCGTTTCCAAATTTACATTACTCCACTGTGCTACTCAATTTGCAGATTTGGCCATTTTTTTACACCACTGTGGATGCCCTAAGGAGTAACATATGTATACAAATTCAAATTCAAAGTGAAAGTGAAAGTTATATGTATAAAAACAATTTATTTACAGTTTTACGCCAGGCTATAGCCGAAGTTAACCTAGCTTTGGATCTGCCCGGGAACATTTCCTTTATGACCAAACTCCCAGGTGGTACCTTCATGGAGCACTCTATTGTGCTCGCAGCCCACCACTAGATGTAGGGCTGCACACGGTTCGGTTTAGTTAGATTTTTTGTCAAACCCATAGCCAAACCATTAATTAATTTATGAGGACCAAAACCATACCAGACCATGATAGTTTTTTTTTTTTTAGAACCAAAACCACACCATCGGTTTTTTGAATTTTTCGGTTTTTTTCAAATTTCGGATTTTTTAGGGGTTTTCGATTTTTTAACGGATAAATCATTCAAAACTAAAGTTTAACTAGATTAAAAAAACTAACATATGACATTTATCAATTGATCATTTAAACTTAAACTAAAACATGACATAATTAGAGCACTTGCATTATAAAAAACTAAAGTTCGTTCAAATTTAAAAAATGAAAAAATGATAATAACCAAATATTTATTTAAATTTAAAACATGAAATAAAATGTCAAAGTATTCAACCATCTTAAGTACTTATTAATTCTCTCTCTTTTTTTTGTGAAAATTATTAAATTTAATATGAGAAGATCATCATTACCAAAAATCATATCAATCAAAAATAATTATAAGGTAATTTATAGTCCATCTATTTTAATTATTACATTTAAATTAAATTTTGACAGGGTTAAAATTTTGGTACGATATGATTAGGGATGAAGTCATAAATTTTTTTAAGGACAAAACCATAAAGCACAACAAATTTCTTTGGTATGCCTAAAAACTTGTGGGGTACATGTTAAGAAATGAGTTGGTCAAATTCTAATTTTACAAAAAACTAAGGCATAATATACTAAAATCTTAATAATTGGTGGGGCACTCAATTTCCTCACAGGTATTAGATGTTGGAGTTTAAATTTTTTTTTGTGGGGCACACTCCTCAACAACGTGCAAGATAGCTCGTCCCCGAATATGATTATTTTTTTTTATGAAGATACATGGTGAAGTCTGTGAAGAGTTCATCTGCATATCTTAGATATCTCTATATGGATCCCGTCATATTTTCCATAGCAACATAGTGTCAATTTTAATCATGGTATGTCCACAATTGAATTTTTTCACAATAAAAATAATAATTATATAAAATAATAAATATATTATAAATAAATTAATAAATATGTATAAATTTGAGAACACACATCACACATATGTATTGCCTCATATAGGATACAAATTGACATAGATACATTGACTTATAAAATTGTGATTATATTAAGAGCCAGGCTCTTTAATTCATATTTTCATGAGTTAGCATGCATATTTATACATAATAATGCATGTGTATACTATATAGGTATATGTGCGGATTTTTTTTTTCTGGTTTATTGGGTTTGGTCTTTCGGTTCGGTGTTTTTGGTATGGTTTCAGTTTTTTGGTTTTTTAAAAACTTGAAACCAAAACCAGACCATAAATATCGGTTTTTGCGGTTTTTCAGTTTTTCGGGTTTTGGGTTTTTTGGTTTTACGGTTTGTCGGTATTTTTTCGGTTCGAACCAGTTCAGACCAGATTTAAAACCGTACCATGTGCAACCCTAACTAGATGACTTTGAAAGTTGAAACATAGATAGAAGCACTCTATGGGCCCTTTTGCCCATTCAATTCAACATGGGCTCATGCAAAGGCTTGTTAAGAAGAATCACATCATCAAATCCAATATCGGTTGGATCATTGATTAATGAGGAGGATACTTTGCCCAATCTGTGCCCAATGTGGATTGAGTTTCGGTGAGGATGATCTGCTAAACATTTTGATCATCTTATCTAGAAATCATATCATCATTTTAGAAATTTTAGAATTGAATGATTTTATATGGAGCTCATCTAATTGGTGAAGAGTTTCTCCTCACACCCTTAGATCTTGTTGTGGGACCCACAACATAGTTGAGCACACATTGGGCATTTTAACAGTAGACAAAATATCTTCTCTTGATTAAATTAGTAGCCATAACGATTGGCCGTATTCTGATTTGTGTTTATGTCACCAGCTGATGATAAAATCGAACTCAATTTGTGAGCTCTAAAGTGTGGTCAGTTACTGGATGGCTCCATACTTGGGATTATAATGCTAATAATGTTGCAAGTAGGACTGGCTTATACTAATTTTTTTTTGTAAAGATGTTGTACGTACTAAGTATATCATTTTCATAAAAAAATTAATTTTAAAAATTCTTACTGGCCTCATTTTCATAGTGAAATTTTGGGTCGTCCATTCTATATCATACATATTCAATGGTATTACATTAGAAATGATAAGATTTTTGAAGACGATATATGATCTACGCGGTGAGGTGCTCATCCTCACACAAAAATCAATCTCTTAGATCATCTTTATTTCTCCGCAAGCCGCGCGATCAGCACTATGGTCAGGGAAGTGGTCAGTTGTGTACTTATCACAACAAGCATCGAACGGTAGAACGTATTCCTAGTATCGCCAACTCAACTCCTATCTTTCGTACTAATCATCTCAGCCTGGGCTATATGCACCATTGTATTTGATTGTAAACTTAAAACCGTGTAAACGAATCCTAGTTCGCACTCTGTATCTTTATTATATTATAATTGAATCTTAACTAAGCCACTTGGCGCTTCGAAATAAAATCTCAGAGTTTTCTAAAAAACTGTTGCGCCACTTCAGCACCCTATATCCCACTTCTTATAGACGCCCTAAAAAGTTTCTCCGTTTTTCTATACATTCTCACAAGTCACAACCTTTTCCTATCCCTTATCATAACCGACTTTTTTCTCATCGCGTATAACAGTCACGCCCTTTTTTCACGTCCGTAATTTTTACACCGATGTGGCGTTTCATTAGAATTAAATCCAAAACAAAAAAGAATGTAAAACCATGCATCTAAACGATGTCATCAATGATTTCTCCGATGAAGATGCATGCAACACTGAAGTAAATGGTAATTCTTTGAATCGTTTGGTCATTCTGAAACCTTAAACCCTATATATAAAGGAGAGGACGGAGAAGAAGAGAAAATGACGGTTGATTTAATATTTTTGGGTACGTGCAGGGGCCTGGGAGAATATATATCACACAATGTCTTGGGTAATAGTGAAGCTTTTGAGAGTAGTGAAACTGCTTTGGGAAAGATGACGCGAGTATGGAGGATCACCCGTGGGGAGAGATGAGTCCAGATGACAACCGGTAATTTTTCTTTACCAATGAATCAATGATTTTCTAAAACCCCACTTGTTACCTATGAAACCTCCATTCTTCTTACAAAGTAACAAGGAGGTTTTCATCGTATATCTATCGTATGTGATTGTATACCCTTTGTTCTATTCTTCAATATTGATTTGAAAGAAATAAATGAACCACTTTTCAATTTTTTATTTAGTTAGAAAGTGAGTTCTTTTTCGAAGTCAATTTAATTAAAAGAAGGGATTCTTCAGATTTTTATTTTATTTTAATTGGTACTCAATTTTAAGGAGATGTGTGCTTTTTTTTCTTTTCTTTTTTTTAAAGAGAAATTTGATTTTTTTTATTTTTATGAGAGACTAATGCCGGCCTAGAAACATCACAAGAGGTATGTGAGAAGTACAAAAACTACTGCCTTAAACAGCAACTCCAATAGAAATTGCCATCAACGGACTGACACAACAGAGGGCACTAACAACAGGTGCAGGAAAGGACAGCCACCAACAGCAACATGCACCACCAAGGGCACTACCAACGACGCAGCTTTTGGGCCTTTACTCAATGATAATATCACAACCAAAGAATTTCGAACCCAAGACCTCCAAGTTATTAGGAGGGATGCCAACCACTTGAGCAAGTGATTGTTAGCGAGAAATTCGGTTGTTGTTTTATGAAGATTTACGATCATATATTATTGAGACTTTATTGACACCCAGATTGGGGTTAATCAAATGGTGGTGATGAGCAATCCCTAATTTAACCAAAAAAAATTGTTATAACACCAATTATGTTACGATTTTTGGGTACACAATATATCTCTGTGTAAACTCATATAAACTTATTCTTTCTGTAAGCTTACAAATACGTACAAGATTTTTGTTTCTGTTTCTTACATCTCGCACTAAACAAAACAAGAGCCATAACATATAAATAGGATGGAGAAGATAAGCTGCATGTGTAGGGATGGTGGTGTTAAGACACCTACACCATGGGTGTCGAGCCCTCATGAGAAAAGCATGGTGGGCAGCCACCAATGCAGGCATGTTATGACGCAGCCACCAATGCACCCATGTTATGACAAATTATAATATTAGTTAATTTTCCAAATATTTTAAGTTTTTTGATCAGCTATTTCGTTTATTATTAATAACAAAATATACTTCATTTACTTTTTTTTTGAGATGATCATTATTAATATTAGAATAATAGTTATTTATTTAATAATAATATATTTTCTGATGAATTACCCATGCTTAGCACGGGTTTTTAGTGCTTATATATATATACCCGTGTCACGGCATGATGATTGTCGTTCGAGTAAGATTTATCTTTCAAATTGTGTTATAAGATAGACGATAAGATTTATCTTTCAAATTAATTGTAAACCACTTTAGTTTATAATAGATATAAATAACATAATTTAGCTCAAAAACCCCATTTTTGAATGACAAATACTAAAAAATCCACAAACATTTACAAATATCCAAAAGTCTAATTTTATTTATTGTATTTACCGTTTTCTCTTTAATTTTTATCTAAATATCTATTTACCCAACTTTGACTAAACGTGTGGATTTTTTTATTTTTATAATTACTGATTTACCCTTCCTAAATTAACTCATGCTTTCACTCTCATATATTCTCTCTTCCCTGATTTACGTTAGATTCAATTTTTGTTTGAAAATTTGGTTTCCTTTTTTATCTCAAACTATTGTTAGTTGTCAAAATCGAAATCTTTCAAATCTTAGAGGATTATTTGCTAGATCTTCAACAATATCTTATTTTTTAAATAGTTTTTATTCTTCTTTGTTGTTTATTTTTTGTTCTTCAACAGAGTTTCTTCCAGATTTTTGTTGAAGACGAAGAAATTTTTTTATTGTAGTTTCCTCAAAGAAAGAGTAAGGATTCCAGATTTATCTTTTTTTTATTGATCATTTTTGCTCTTCTTCAAATATAAATTTGCAAAGTAGTTGTAAACTATTATAATTTTTTTCTTTTTTATTTTTGCAATTCTATATGAATCGTTAAATTAAATTGTTTACGCAATTATTTGTGCATAATTTGGCAGCTTATTTTTTTTTTCACTTCTATGTTTTTTTTTCATGTAAGCTTGTTTCGAATTGCAACTAATGTTTGTGTTTATGTGATTTATGATTTTTTTTGTCTTTATACATTATTGAGTTTCAAACAAATCGAATAAAATTTATTTTTGCAAACAAAATTAGGGAAATAAATTTCATTTTTTCCATTGCAAATTATTTTTTAGTTTTGCAATAAAGGTTTTGTGCATGTCCAAAGTGATTTTTGCACAATTAATTTATTTATCTTTTTAGGATTATTTTGATTTTCTTGATGATCTATTGTTTCAAATATTGTTTTGCTAAAAAACCCAATTTTATGATTTCAGATTATTATTTTTTTGTCTTTATACATTATTGAGTTTCAAACAAATCAAATAAAATTTATTTTTGCAAACAAAATTATGGAAATAAAGTTCATTTTTTCCAATGTAAATTATTTTTTGCTTTTGCAATAAAGGTTTTGTGCATGTGCAAAGTGATTTTTGCATAATTAATTTATTTATCTTTTTAAGATTATTTTGATTTTATTGATGATCCATTGTTTCAAATATTATTTTGCAAAATTTTTTCTAAATGCAGTTTATAATTTTGTAATGGTTTGTGATTTTTTCCTTCTAGAAATCTCAAGGTTTTTCAAAAACTAATTTAATTTAGAGAAATTAGTGGTAGGTGATTTGTAATAATTTTAGAATTTTTAGGGTGAATGGATAAGTTTTCTAAAATACAATTCATTTAACAATTGGTTAATTTCGTCTTGAAAAGGGTAAAAATGTCTAAGAAAAGTTCTGCATGTGTAATAAGATATTTTAGAGTTTTTAGCTATTATTAAATGTTTGTGGAGTTTTTGGACAAAAATATTCTAATTTTGGAGGTTTTGGCCACATCCCGATAACATTAGAAACCGAGGTTATTTAGCCAAGACATATATACTCTAAGATTTTTGTGGGGTCTAAATGAAGATGATTCAAAGTTTGAGTTTGGATGAGGATGTTCTCCTCACTCCATAAATTTTCTCATATAAAATCAACCCGATCTAAGACTTATAAACCTATTAAATATTGGTTTAATATTAATAGACATTTATAGACGACCCATAAATCATTACACTTTTGAAAGGGTTACAATTTTATAATAATGTAATTTTCGGTGAAGATTATCTAAATGGTTAGCAGCTAGTCCCTCCTCGTCGAAAGTCAGCCCTTGAATCATGCCCGAATACGCCCTATAAAATCTAAACTATATTCCGGAAAAATATGTTTACAAATTGATAACTTAATAATATAAACTATAGTGGCTTCTCACACACTTATTGTTACCTGACACCGATGTATATTTATCTTATCATTCTAATTAGGACAATAATCTCTTTAAATAAATTTTATTAAAAAAAGTTAGAAACGGTTCATCATTAGCCATATACCATCTAGTCAAATTTGTAAATAACGGGGTGAATATCACCCAATAAACAATAATGGGTAGGAGGAAAAAAATTCCCTTCATATTTAAATGTCTTCTCACACATATTTGTTGGTTTGTTTATCATAGTTGTTGTATGCTAATAAATGAATCAACTGTGACAATGAAAAACCTAGCAAACTTTGTATGATTTTTTTCCCTATAAATTGATCCGCTTAAGTAATTCTTAATATTAAGTTTTGAGTGGCACAAAATAGATTAGTAAATGGTAAAACAATAATAGAAATCATCTCTATTAAATATATTAGAGTATCTTTCATACTACTAATTCAATTTATATCAAAAAAATTTTTGAACAAATTACTCAATGTTTTATCTAACGTAAATTAATTACAGGTTCACCATTCATGATTTTAGAATTGAGATGTAGAAGGAATTTGAATTGACAATCTTGATGAAATTATTTTTAGATATCAATTAATATTATATGTATTTGGTTCTGAAATGGGCCCAGTGTAGTGTCCCTAATACCTTCCCTCAGCGTTCGTTTTCGTGCTAATGATGAGATTTAAAATCTCAGTTTCTATGAATCGCCTATTACCCTCAACTTCTTTCAATTACTTGTTCCGTCACCATTTTGATCAATTCATAAAAACTATTGGGGTAATTTTTACGTTTAGACCGGTTTTAATGTTCAGACACTAAGGGCCCGTTTGGTTCGCGATTGGAAAACTTGTTTTCAAAAACTAATTTACACCTAAAGTAACTACATTTTGTATCCAATCTAAAACTATTTTTTTGACTTTACTATAAAATCTTAAATGATTTCATTGAAAACAAAGAAAACAACATTTTTTTGTTTTGTAAATTCATACATGATTTTATTGTAAATTCTAAAACAGTTTTGGATGTAATATAAAATGCATATTAGTTTAGGTGTAAATTAGTTTTTGAAAACAAGTTTTCCAATCGCGAACCAAACGGGCCCTAATATTGTCTAATTCTGAGTCCGTTATCTCTTTTTCTTCTTTTCAACTTTACCCTCAGTCCTTTAATCTGTCAACACTAACAACTGACATTTGACAAAGAATGACATCACATCATTGACGCATTAATTTTATTTTTGACTTTAACCTGTCGATACCTCCGCCATTAAAATACACCCCACCTCGTATATCCACCACCACCATCACTCCACCACCACTACTACCTCCATCACCACCGTCCCAATAACCGAGATTCAAAAGAAAAAAATCCAAAAACTGTTAGGAAGTCCCTCCATATGGGGGGACCCACCAACAAAACATGTTTGTCCCCCTTTAATATTTTAAGGGGGACAAACCTGTTTTTTTTTTCCTTGTTTCAAGAGAGAAACAAGATCCGTGAATAACGGATCCTAATTCTCTTTGGGGTTTCTCTCTACTCCCTTCATTCGACGGAGAACAGACGAGATAGAGAGACCGGACGAGAGAAAGAGAGATAACAGATTCGTGAAGAAGGAGAAGGAGTTGCCGATCCATTTTCCGGCGAGCCTGTGACGAAGTCATCCGCAAGCTCTTGTAGCCATCATCTTCTTCACACAAGATTAGTATTTTCTAGGGTTTGTTCAAACCCTAGATTGGTGAAAAAATCTCTACACTCTTGTTGTTTGTATGAAATCTACCTTAGGGTAAAGATCTTGTGATATCCATCAATTTGGTGAAGATTATTGTTAACCAAGTGTTATTGTACATCTTGATGATTGAAACCCCTAATGTTTTAGGGAGAACATTGTAACCCCATTATTATCATAGTGGAAGATTTCTGGACTAGGTCCCGTGGTTTTTACTCTTCACATTGAAGAGGTTTTCCACGTAAAAATCCTGCTGTCTCATTATTTGCATGTTTCATTTATTTTTCCAGCACATATATTTTGTTACTTGTGGTTGTAGTATTTGCTCCACTTATATTGTGCACAGGGTAGTGGGATTTATTTCCCAACAAGTGGTATCAGAGCACAGTGGTTAAATTTATCGTGTACAATCATGGATGTAAACACTAATCGCATGGTTTATTTGAATGGGGGAAATTATGTGATCTGGAAAGCAAAAATGGAGGACTTATTATATTGCAAGGACCTGTATTCACCAATTGAAAATAACGGTGTTAAACCAGAAAAAATGAGTGATGAAGATTGGAGAATCTTGAATCGAAAAACTGTAGGATTTATCCGACAATGGTTAGATGAATGTGTTTTTCATCATGCATCAGAAGAAAATAAAGCTTATGAACTTTGGAAGAAATTTGAAGAGTTGTATGATCGAAAAACTGCCGGAAACCAAGCTTTTTTGTTTCGGAAGCTTGGGAAACTAACTTACAAGGATGGTACTTCAATTGCACAACACTTGAATGAAATGAAAAGTATTGTGAATCAACTTGCTACTATGAAATTGGTTTTGGATGATAAGTTACAGGCTTTACTTCTTTTAAATTCCTTACCTGATAGTTGGGAGACATTGGTGGTATCTCTCAGCAATTCTGCTCCCGATGGAGAATTGACTATGAGCCTCGTAACAAGCAGTTTGTTGAATGAAGAAACTAGAAGGAAATCATTAGAGCCATCTCATTCAGAGGCACTTGTTACAGAGAATCGGGGGAGAAGTAAAAGCCGGAAACCTCATTACCGTGAGAAGTCAAGGGGTAAATCTAAACCAAGAAAAGATGTCAAGTGTTTCAATTGTGGAAAAATGGGTCACTACAGAAATGAATGCAGAAAACTTAAGCAAGAATAACAGAAGGAAAATGGAGATGAAAAGAAAAATAAGGAAGTTGCAGCTGTTACAACAGAAGGTGAGCTCATTTTATTTTCTAACTGTGAAGATGTTTGCTTAAGTGCTACAGGTCAAGATACAAACTGGGTGATAGACACAGGTGCTTCTTACCATGCCACTCCTCACAAGGAGTTCTTTACTTCCTACAAGACAGGTGACTTTGGTGTTGTCAGAATGGGAAACAGTGGTGTTTCAAAAATTGTAGGAATGGGTGATGTGAAAGTTGAGACCAATATTGGCTGCACATTGGTTCTCAAAGATGTAAGGCATGTACCAGATCTCCGTTTGAACCTAATTTCTGCTGGAAAATTAGATGAGGAAGGGTACAACAGTCAGTTTGGTAGTGGACAGTGGAAGCTTACAAAGGGGTCTATTGTGATAGCAAGAGGAAAGAGGTGCTGCACTTTGTACAAGACTCAGACCAGACTGTGTAAGGGTGAATTGAATACTGTTGAGAAGCAATCCTCTACAGATTTATGGCACAAGCGACTTGGCCACATGAGTGAGAAGGGACTTCAAATCCTCGCCAAAAGGCAAGCCTTGCCTAACATGAAAGGTACACTTCTAAACACTTGTACTCACTGTTTAGTTGGTAAACAACATAGAGTTTCCTTTCATAGAAATTCACCTAGAAGAAAAACAGATATTTTAGAACTTGTTCACTCTGATGTTTGTGGACCTTTCAAGGTCAAAACAAATGGTGGTGCTTTGTATTTTGTTACTTTTATAGATGATGCTTCCAGAAAAGTGTGGGCATATGCTTTGAAGACTAAAGATCAAGTATTTGAGGTCTTCAAATCCTTCCATAACATGGTGGAAAGAGAGACAGGAAAGTCATTGAAGTGTCTACGCACAGATAATGGGGGAGAATACATTGGAGATCTTGATGCATATTGTAAAAGCCATGGTATTAGGCATGAACAGACAGTTCCCAAGACTCCACAACAAAATGGTGTAGCAGAAAGGATGAACCGCACCATTCTTGAAAGAATCAGATGTATGCTCTCACATGCTAAGTTGCCAAGAAGTTTTTGGGGTGAAGCACTGTGCACCGCATGTTATCTCATCAATTTATCACCTTCAGCACCGTTAGATGGAGATGTAGCTGAAAGAGTGTGGACAGGTAAAGATGTTAACTATGGGCACCTTAGGGTGTTTGGTTGCAGGGCATTTGTGCATATACCTAAAGATCAGAGATCAAAACTTGATGACAAAGCCAAGCAGTGTATTTTTTTGGGTTATGCAGATGAAAAATTTGGTTACAAATTATGGGATCCAATTGACAAGAAAGTGATCAGGAGCAGAGATGCGGTCTTTCTTGAGGATCAAACTATTGAAGATATTAAGAAGACTGAAAAGCATGAAACTCATAGTTATGATCTTATTGATTTGGATCATATTGTCCCTCCTAGTGTACAACATCAACATGATGATAATGGGGTTGATGCGGGGGAAATAGAAAATCATGAAGAAGAAGAAGCTCATGAAGATGTTCCTACAAATGATGGTGAGCAAGGAGTTCAAGCTCCACAAGAACCACCAGTTGAGTTAAGAAGATCCACTAGAGAAAGACATCAATCAAAGAAATATCTTCCACATGAGTATGTAATGATTACAGATGGAGGTGAACCAGAGTCTTATGAAGAAGCTCTTGATGCTCCTAACAAAAATGAATGGTTGAAAGCTATGCAAGAAGAGATGAACTCTTTGCATGAGAACAACACATATGAGTTGGTGAAGAAGCCAGAAAAGAAGAAAGTTTTGAAGAACAAGTGGATTTTCAAAATCAAAACAGAAGAAAAGAACTCACAACCAAGGTATAAGGCACGGTTAGTTGTGAAGGGATTTGGGCAAAAGAAAGGTATTGACTTTGATGAAATTTTCTCACCAGTGGTGAAGATGTCCTCTATACGTGTGGTATTGGGGTTGGCTGCAAGTATGAACCTAGAGATAGAACAACTAGATGTGAAGACAGCTTTCCTTCATGGTGACTTGGAGGAAGAGGTGTACATGGAGCAGCCTGAAGGTTTTGAAGTCAAAGGCAAAGAACACATGGTTTGCAAGCTGAAGAAGAGTCTATATGGGTTGAAACAAGCCCCAAGGCAGTGGTACAAAAAGTTTGAATCCTTTATGAAGGATAATGGATACAACAGAACAGCTTCAGATCATTGTGTGTTTGTTCAAAAATTTCCTGATGGTGATTATATTATTCTTTTGCTTTATGTTGATGATATGTTGATTGTTGGACATGATGCTAACAAAATTGACAGGTTGAAAAAAGATTTGAGCAAATCTTTTGCCATGAAAGACCTGGGTCCAGCAAAGCAAATTCTAGGCATGCATATCACTCGTGATAGAAAGACAAGGAAGTTGTGGCTATCACAAGAGAAGTACATTGAGAAAGTACTTCAAAGATTCAACATGGACAAGGCAAAGCCAGTAAGTTGTCCACTTGCTAATCATTTCAAGTTAAGTCGTGATCAATGTCCCACAAGTGAAAGTGAGAAAGAAGATATGAAGAAAATTCCTTATGCTTCAGCAGTAGGAAGTTTGATGTATGCTATGGTGTGTACAAGACCGGACATTGCATTTGCAGTTGGGGTGGTTAGTAGATTTCTTGCAAATCCAGGCAATGAACATTGGAAAGCAGTGAAATGGATTCTAAGGTATCTTAGAGGAACGTCAAAAACTTGTTTGTGTTTTGGTGGTGGAAAGCCAGTATTAGAGGGTTACACAGATGCAGATATGGCAGGAGATGTTGACTCCCAAAAGTCTACATCAGGTTACCTGTTTACTTTTGCAGGGGGAGCTGTGTCATGGCAATCTAAATTGCAGAAGTGTGTAGCTTTATCTACTACAGAGGCAGAGTACATTGCAATTACAGAGTGTTGCAAAGAGATGATATGGATGAAGAGACTATTTACAGAACTTGGTGTAATACAAGATAAGTATGTCATTCACTGTGATAGTCAGAGTGCAATTCATCTCAGCAAGAATTCAAGTTTTCATTCGAAGTCCAAGCATATCAATGTGAGATATCAGTGGATTCAAGATGTTCTTGAAGAGAAGGTGTTACAGATTGAGAAGATCCATACCGATGACAATGGTTCAGATATGATGACAAAAGGGTTACCCAAAGGCAAGCATGAGTACTGTAGCAGCATTGCAGGTTTGGGAATGGTGGTTTCCTCCTCATAAGTCGAGAGGGGGAGATTATTGGGAAGTCCCTCCATATGGGGGGACCCACCAACAAAACATGTTTGTCCCCCCTTTAATATTTTAAGGGGGACAAACCTATTTTTTTTCCTTGTTTCAAGAGAGAAACAGGATCCGTGAATAACGAATCCTAGTTCTCTTTGGGGTTTCTCTCTACCCCCTTCATTCGACGGAGAACAGACGAGATAGAGAGACCGGACGAGAGAAAGAGAGATAACAGATTCGTGAAGAAGGGAAGGAGTTGCCGATCCATTTTCCAGCGAGCCTGTGACGACGTCATCCGCAAGCTCTTGTAGCCATCATCTTCTTCACACAAGATTGGTATTTTCTAGGGTTTGTTCAAACCCTAGATTGGTGAGAAAATCTCTACACTCTTGTTGTTAGTATGAAATCTACCTTAGGGTAAAGATCTTGTGATATCCATCAATTTGGTGAAGATTATTGTTAACCAAGTGTTATTGTACATCTTGATGATTGAAACCCCTAATATTTTAGGGAGAACATTGTAACCCCATTATTATCATAGTGGAAGATTTCTGGACTAGGTCCCGTGGTTTTTACTCTTCACATTGAAGAGGTTTTCCACGTAAAAATCCTGCTGTCTCATTATTTGCTTGTCTGATTTATTTTTCAGCTCATATATTTTGTGACTAGTGGTTGTAGTATTTGCTCCATTGATATTGTGCACAGGGTAGTGGGATTTATTTCCCAACAAAAACCCCAAGGCAACAAAACTCAACCAGATTTGATAAAAAAAACCTACCAATTTTTTACCCAATATTTTTTTTTGTGGACAGCGAATTTACTTAATTGATGGAACTAACAAACTTTATCAGGATATCGTCAATCAATCAAGAAGCAAAGATCAGAATCAACAAAAAAATCTCAACATGTTACTTCTGCTTCCGCCACCGCAGAATCCACGTTAGCCACGTCATCAAATCAAATTAAGTTTTGTGGCAGTAGAGTTTTTGGAGTTTTTTTTGAATCTGGGTTAATGGGGATGGTGGTGATGGAGGCGGTGGAGTGGGGATGGTGGTGGTGATCTGAAATTTTCGTTATCTCCTCTCTTCTCTCCCTCCCTATTTCTCTCTTCTCTCTTCTTTCTTCTCTTTGGTGTGGCGGTAGCAGGTCTCTTCTTTCTTCTCTTTGGTGTGGCGGTGGACCTGCTACCGGTTTTTTTTCATATTTGTTCAAGCTTAATTAACTGATAAGCTAGGTTCGAATATCACCTTCCTCATTTTCCTTATTTGTCGTTCTCATAAATGAATCATTCTACAATTTCTAACGCTTTTATGTATATGATAATATTTTAAGCAAATGGTAATTTGATTAGAAGTTTTAAAATGATAAGATTTTTTTAAGATGATCTATGCGGTCAGTATTATGGTAGAAAAGAGTAGTGTAGTTTGGGCATACTAAATTACAAAAGCTGTGCCGGATATTTTATGTGGCATGGTCGGTCCCACTGTCATGTAAGTTAGAAACTCCTTCAAAACACAACAAGCATCGAATGATTGAAAGTATGCCATGTATGTGTGAAACAAATATCTAGCGCACACTGTCCACACACCCACTTATATTGCCGCCATCTCAAATTCTCCTATCCTCATATATTAATAATCTCCATGTGGGTCACATGCACCACATTGTATTTGACTGTAAACTTGATTTCAAATAATGGAAATGGAGGATCAACAAGTGAGCTTAATTAGCCAAGACATAGTCAAGATTTTTGTGAAGGCCTACATGAAGATGATTCAAAGTCTGAATTTCGACAAGAATGTCCTCCTCACTACATATTTCATCTTCATATAAAATCAACCCATTTTAAGACTTCTAACTCTATATATGTTGGTTTTACAATCAACGATATTTATAGACAGACCATAAATCCTCACATTTTTAAAAAAGATAAGTTTTAGAATAATGTGATTTCCAGTGAAGATGATCTAAATCATGATTAATTCATCCTCACTCAAAATCAACACTTAGATCATGTTTATGTCGCCACACAAAAACTTTGCTACGACTTGGCTAAATAACTTTAATTGCCTATATATAACAAAGAATCTTAAATAATAATCTCATAAATCTCATATAGAGTGGAAAAATAAGTTGACAAATTGACACCTTAATAATAAACCTAAGGAAAAGCATTTTATGTCTTACAAATTAAATCAATAAAGTAATTAAGTAAAGCGAAAGGCATGTAAATTAAAATTTAGGTAATATGCATATGGGTGTTTTGCCTAGCGGTTGTGCACCCCTCCTATGACCTAGGAAGTCTTGAGATCAAAACTCTTGGTTTGTGGTTTGCCATTAGCTTGTCCCATGTAATATTTAATAGTAGTATTAGTAATAAATAAGATAGCCCTTCGGTGGCGATTATGATAGCCCTTCGGTGGCGGTTACGATAGCCCTATAGTGGCAGTTACTATGGCAGTGTCTTTGCGCCCTCACACGTCTTTCATGATGTATCAGTGCCTTCTTATAAATGTATCTTGAGCATTAATCTCCTTAAAAAAAAATTTAGATAATATTATCATTAAAAAAAGTTAAAAACGATTCAGCATTTTTCAATGATGTGAACCATATAGTCAAATTTGTGGGGACATGCTTAAAGCAACATGTTGTTGACATGGTCCATATAGGGCTCATATGAAAATGATCTAAGGGCGGATTTTTTTAGAGGATGATTTAAGTACCATATAGATCATCCTCACCCAAAATCACATCATTCTAAGACTTTTAAGCCCATCAAAAGTTTAATAATTTATGAGCCGTGTATTTTTACAATTATCTTTAAACTAATATTTAATGGGTTATAAGTTTTAGAATGGAATAAATTTTATATGAAGTTGATCTACAACGAGAAGTTCATCTTCATGCCGTCGGATTATCTCTGTGGGACCCCACATAGACAGTGTCTATAATGTACTGTTGCTTTAAGCATGTCCCAGATCCCAACTCAATTTGTAAATATTCCATAAATGATGGTGTGAAAGTCGCCCAATACACAATACGTGAGATGAAAAAAAATTCCCTTAATATTTAAATGTCTTCTCATACACATTTGTTGGTTTGTTAGTCACAGTTATTGTATACTAATAAATGAATGAATTGCATGTGACAATGAAAATACTAGAAATTAGTTTTTGCCTGTTTTTACCTTATAAATTGATCCATTTGCAAGTTCTTTCTTCAACATTAAGTTTTGAGTGGTGCAATATAATTTAGTCATGGTAAAACAGTAGTGTATATAAATAATCTTTATTAAATATATTACTATGTTTAAATTTACATCTATATATCATTTCATACTACTAAGAGTCAAATTATATAAAAAATCACTTCAATTAGCGATCTTTAACACTCCAAAAATTCATTTTAAATGTCAGCTGTTCATTCTCATTATTTAATTTTAAATAATTTTAAATAATATGATAATGTTGCTAGAAGTCTTCGATTGAGCTGATGTTTTAGGGATATCATATAAGTGATGATAATATTATACCCATAAAAAAATCAGCTCATTTGAAGATCTCTAACATATAAAAAAAATATCTTACAACTTTCTCCTTATCATGTACATTAAGGGCACAAGCTAACAAAACCCATTTTCTTAATCATATTACTTAATGTTTAATTACAGATTCACCATTCAAGATTTTTGAAACAAAAGCTCTAAGAATAATTGAGATGTTGAAGGAAATTGAATTGAGAATTTTGATGAAGAAAGGTAAAATTAAGATATAAGTGCATTATAAATCTATTTAACAAAATGCATGATAAATATATTAAGTTAGAATTTAGTTTAGTTCAAATATGGTAAGATGAATCTATAATGTTCATTAAAATTTACATTATGTATTATGGTGCCAACTGTGTCCTTTAATTTATTTTATACTGTACTCCTCTCAATTCTGTTTAATATCAACTGTGTCCTTTAATTTATTTTATACTTTGTATTAAGTTCACCTCAGTTTTACATTCTACTTACACTTGTTTTAGGGCCTACTCATATATGATTCAAGTGATGATTTTATGTGAAGATGATCTTATCATCACGTGGATTTCATAGGACAATGGCAGTATAAAACTAATGTAACGCCCTGTACCCCAAATACAAGGGATATTACCATCAGTCTACAACGAGATTCAAATCCGGTAGAGTCTCCCCTGTAAACTGGACCTTTCGTCACCTAATAGACACAGTGCATATAAAATTTTACGCAGCGGAAGTAAATTTAAACAAGGATATGCACTAAAAATTTGCCACCCATTTTTTTTCTCAACTCAACTGAAATCCCAACGATGTAGGACCAGGAGGAACCTGCAAATAACTATGACATTCAAAATTCTCACTTAACATGGATATAAATGTGATATGATATATAGTTACGTTTGTTGTTTCCTGTCAAATATATATAGTGGGAAAAATGAAGTAGGAGTTGCATTCATATAACCAAAGTAATATAAGGCTCACAACCGAGCCATAAACAGTAGCCAAAACACCCACTGTGAACGAAGAGAGG
>MVGT01000424.1:0-27238 GCA_002174775.1 Macleaya cordata
GTAGCATGTTCATGGCAAAGAGGGTTGATAATTTGTATGTCCTTTTAGGGAATACAAATTTTGGTGGAACAGGTGGAGTAGTTGGTAGAGCCGTTGGAGCTAGTAGAGTTGATAGAGCAGGTGGAGCAATTACAAGAGTTGCAAAGGAGTGGAAGCCAGTAATAAAGTCTACCAAAGTGGTAGAAAAGGAGATGTTGAAGAGAGAAGATGTGGCTCAAACATATGCTGTGTTTGAGATATGCAAGCTTGAAAATGATGATGATGCGATAGTTGATGATGATGTTAGTGTGATTTCCAAGACGGAGAGCAACTTGGGAGTTACTCAATGTAGATGATTGGTGATAAAGTGCAAAGACAACAACAAGATGAAGATAATGGGATCAAAGAAGATTGAAGATGAAGCTGCAAGTATTTTGCCAAAAGGTGATGATAATGAACGTGAAGAGAAGAACGGGTACGTGAAGTAGAGTTTTTCAAAAGGTGGAGATTTGTGAAGTTTTAGAAAAATTAATTAAAGTTTTAGAAACTTCTTTTCTCTTGTATTTAAAGGAACTTCTATTTTAGGTGGGTTTTAGAAACTTTCTTTCTCTTATATTTGAGGGAACATCTATTTTAGGTGGGTTTTCTTTTCATATTTAGTTAGGATTCCCTTTTCCTTCTAGGAGTCTGAGGATAGAGAGAAGAGTGTGAGAGCAATATTGTAGAGAGAAGCAATATTGAAGAGAGAGAAGTTTGAGAAACAAGCTAGAGAGAAGCTTGTGAGAGTAGTTGAGTGTGTGGTTTGCTTTGTAATCCCTTTGATCTTAGTGAAAGAAGTTGTTCTTTGCCGTGGACGTAGCGAAAGAGTGGTGAACCACGTAAATTGTTTGTGTTTTCTTTTATCTCTTTTCTCTATTTTTTTTTACTGTTAGTATTTGCTTGTCATTATTTGTGGTGAAAATCCTAACACTAACAATGTCCTTTCTACTGAAATGGGTAATGCACCAGTTTTTCTCGTAGTCCCGGAAATAGAATTTGCCCCTTGAGAACCCAAGACAATTAAGAACAGATCTCCAAATGAATTTTGAGATCGGGCATCCAAAGAGAATATGAAAATCGTCTTCAATCGATGTTTGACAGAAGGAGCAGGTTGAATTAACTTCTAAGCCCAAGGTCTCAGTTTATATTTAGTTTTGAGAGCTCTGTGCAGGGTCATCCAAGCAATAAAACTGTGATGGGGGATGCGCATGCTAAAGAAAACACGCTTTGCCCAGGACACTTTCATTGTGTAGTTTTTGGCCTCTTTGCTAATCGATCAGTTGCTCTGCAATTAATATTTTCTACTTCAAGACAAACAGAGAAAGGATTAAGGAAAGGGTCATTTTTGGAATTTGGTGTTCAGTGTTCAGTGTTCATTGTTCATCTTCAAGGAGAGGGTTTTCTTTTCTTGCTAGATAATGTGGTAATAGGCAGAATAGTTATTGTGGAGGCTATACATAATAAGGTTGGGAAATTATAGATAAAAAGTTAAAAGTGAAATAATTAAAGTACATACGTTTACTTCTTTTACTTCAGAACTTATGTAGCAAGTAGAAAAAATTTATGGGCCTTCTCTCTTCTTCTCAAGAAAATGAGAGTAAGAAATTTGATATTTTAATTTAGTATTGCAAAAAAAATTTAACGAAAGGACTATGTTGTACGAACATAAAAAATCTGTCACATAAACATTGAAGGGTCCAATTGGATAAGATCTAAGGACTGATGTTTTTAGGTTGTTCTTCTCAGCATGTAGATCATTCTTTAAAAAAAACAGTTAATTTGACAACTTCTAACTCATCCATTAAAATTTCATTAGAAGTTTATATTCAAATAGAACCGTCTTCCTCATTGTTGATCTCTAATCAACTTTCAGACAACTTTTAATGGGGTTAAAATTTCACGAAATTTATGAAAAAATATTTTTGCATATGCATAAAACATGCAAAAAAATTTTGCCTATTATTTTGAGTAACATATTTTAATGAAATTTATATATTTGGAAAGCACTTCTTCGATATCTTCACTTCTTCTTTGGATGTTACCTAGTTTTGAGACTCGCAAATTCAAATTTAGATACAATTTAGATAAAATGTACTGTTGTAGTAGTTCTTTGTTTATTTGTGCAAAAATATTTTTTCATATGCAGAAAACATCAAAAATATTTTTGCATACTATTTTTAGTAACAGATTTTGACAAAATTTATGTGTTTCGAAAGTAATAGTCGAGATCTTCACTACTTTTTTTTATGTTACCATGCACATATTGTGAAGGATTGTTGTCTAGCCTCCTTTCGAAGATCTTGATAAATGCTTTTTGAAAGTATAAATTTTGTGAAGAATTGATTTTTATTTTTAAAGTTATGATAATATTATGTGAAAAATAAAATTAAAAAAGTAGTTGGTGCTAGCATGCACCTATAGTGAAAGATTACTTTGAGTTAGTTAGAGAAAAAATTTGTCCAAATTTTATTTTTAAGCTAAATAGACTCGTATATAATTTGGTGGATTAAATAGACTGAAATAAACACATTTTGGATTCTTTTGATGTTCCCCTTTATTTTAATGAATTTTTTTAATATTTTTAAGATAACATAAGATGTTGGCTGGCGATCAAGAGATGGGTTTGAACTTTTGAGTTTTAATTCTTAAATTATACCGCCAAGTATTCAGAACATAGTTTAGGATGAACCCCAAAATTATGGGGTTCATCTTATTATAAAAATGTTTTGCAGAACCCTAGGATGACTGTCTAGATATGTAAAGAAATAGGGAGTGAGCTAAAGCCGAGTAGGTATGTAACAAAATAACATAAATACAAAAAATCAGACCATTTAATGATCAAATCATCACAGTACCATAACATTGAGACTATCATACTCATCACATTTCCCATTTCTTTTCCTTTCATTTAAAATCCTTAGATTTATTTTCTTTCACCAACATATTACTCTTCAATCCCTACACGCTAGAAGTAGCAATATTTTGATTAATTATAGTTAATGTTTATTTAAATCTCCGATCTAGTACAATCACAATGATTATCTTTTCATGTATCATGGAATAATCCCTAATGATTTAGAATAATAAAAATAATAATGCTCTCTTAAGTGAAAATCATACTTGCAGAGTACCATCATGAATTCCTTACTTTTTCGTCCCACCAACGAACGTCAAAATCGAACACACACACCACCAATCCCTAATAATGCTCTCTTTAAGTTGACATTTAATGCCTTCTTCTATCATGTGTGGGACGAGAGGAATCGACGGATTTTTAGATCTGAGACTCGACCTCCTTTTCAGGTTCTATCAATTATCCGCCTTGAGGTACGATTGAAGGCTTCTATGTTTAACAAGAGTGTTGTTGATACTGATTATAACCGGCAATTCATAGATAAATGGTGCCTTGATGCTCAATTTGTTGTTCCGAGGTTCATTTCATGTTATTGGTTAAAACCCTCAAATAGATGTGTTATGCTAAATACAGATGGGTCTTTATGTGATGATTTTGCTGGGTTTGGGGCAATTATAAGGAACGAGGATGGAGAAGTTCAAGCCGCAGCTGCTGGTAGTTCGTCCCCTATTTCCGTTGCTGTTCATGAACTACAAGGATTAGAAATTGGCCTTCGATTGGCCTTTTTACATGGTTTTCACCGTATTCAAGTTGGAGTTGATTCTAAACAGGTTATTGCATATGTGCAACGATTGGCTACTCCTCCATGGATTGCTATCCCTATTATGCGTTCAATTTGGCATATGATTCGTGGTCTCGAAGAATTCTCCATTCAGCATGTGTATCGTGAGACTAATAGAGCTGCTGATCACCTAGCTAGTTTATATCCTTCTGCTGTTTTTGTTGAAATTACTCCTAGTTCCTTTGCAGAGGATCTGAAAAAGATAATTTTTTATGATAAGGCGGGTAAAGCCTATCCCCGATGTATTTCTTGATGCATTTTAATATATCGGTTGGGGTCTCATTCACCTCAGCTTACTCTCCAAAAAAAAAAAATCTCTTGCTCTAGACATTAGCACTTGTTTTAATGGAGTTTTGGGCTGAGAGGGTAGTCAATGAGGTGAGGGAGGGATGGCTTTGGTGCTGGTTGGCCTCCTCTTTTTTTCTATAGTTGATCCTCCCTTCTCTCTCCTAGATATTCTCTATTTTTGCTTAATCTAATTCCTTTCCTTATCTCTTGATTTCTTTTACAAATTAGCTAACAAATTCAGAAAAGTTTTAGGAAATATTTGAAAAGGATCAACTACACCTTAGTGTAGGGGGTGACCACTACACTGGAATATTGTTATGGGTGACCACTATAAAATTAAACTAAGGGGGGTGTTTGGTTTTTCATTTTTGAGATCTGAAATCTCTGAAAACTTTAAATTTTAGACTTTTGTTACTTTATTTTTTTAGAATTCAGAATTTAATGTGTTTAGCTCTGAAAAAAAAAAAATTAAGAAAGAGTGGAGAGGGGAGCCATTTAAAAAAATAACTGGTGGGAGAAAGAATCACTTAAGTTACGGGCTCTACATACTTGCCAAATTAAGACAAAAAATCAAACAATTTTCTTTTGATCTTTAAATCTCTAAATGGTATTCCAATCTCAATAGTCTTCAAATCCGAAGTCTTAAAACACCAAACACCACCTACATAAAAACAATGAGGAGGAAAATTGCACCATGGTTTATTGGGTAATGGTTTTTCACCATTATTGCACCACTGTTTTGTGGGATTTATATAGAGATGATCCAATGGCTAATTTTCTCGTAGGATGTTTTCTTCATTATGTAGATCATCATACCCAAACCACGTGGCGCTACGCCGCTACAACTTTTAAACTCATTAAAAGATGATTGAAATTTTAACCCTTTTTAATAATCCATTTTACTATGAAATTTCAACCAATGTTTGATAAGCTTAAAAGTTTTAGAACAGTTTAATTTTTTTTGTGAGGATGATTTTTATGATGAGGATATCATCTTCACAAAAAATCAGCTCTTGAATCATCTCAATGCAGCTCCATAGGCAGGTGTAAGCGAAATGTAAGAATAAGTAGTCTGTAAGTTGTAAAAAGTTGGGTGGAAATATCCAGCCCCATGACTCAAATCTGTGAACCAACTATGTACTATTAAACATGACAAGGGTAATTTGTTCAGTAAACCAGATTAATTATACAGTAAAACTAGTGTTCACTTTGTTTGGAAAGTAAGGAGAAAGAAAAAGAACAGAGAGAAATTTTGGATCATAAAAACCCATGATTGAAGACAATGAAAATATCATCATCCTCTAATGAAACCCTAACTCCAAAAGGTGGAGATTAAGTGTCAAGTAGCCCTTTTCACCTTTTATATTGGCATTTTTTTTTTTCATAAATTTTCATATAATGTTGACAATCTTTTTTTCTTTTTTTTTTTTTTTTTGTAGTTTTATGCAGATTGGTTTTCAACATGGCTTCTTGAAGTTTCTGCTACCTGAAAAACCAAACTGTGATTTCATCAATTGGGGCTGGTGAATTTAGGAGGATCCTTTCAGAAAATCATGTATGCAAAATCTCCCTCATCCTTTCAGAAAAACTGTACTTTTTTTTGATACTTATCTGAAATCCACTATTATGGGTTAATATGATCATCAACCTATTGTGTGATAGATTCTGTAGCACGATTATAGAATTCATAATGACAATGTCATCACGTTCAGCACAATTTGTTGAACCACCTCATTAATCTTAGATTCAAATCAAGATATAACCTCAAATGAATGAAACCCTAACTTAAATTTAAATAACTATTTGGTAGTCTGGAGAAAAGTTAAAGAGAAATGAAGTATTATTTAGTAGAGCTGACATTTTTCTAGTTTCAAACAGACAATTATGTCTAAAGACTCTTCCCGTGCACAAGAAGATGCTCCAAGACTACCATAAATTGCAAATCATTTTGAAATTACTTAACTTTCTGATTCATGGTGGATGTCAGTGAGAATGTTATAGTCTGTTTGGACAAGGGATTTGGGGGAGGGATTTTGTGGGGACCAGGGATTTGGTGGAAAAATTATGTTATATTTTTCCTCAAAATCCCTGGTCCCCACAAAATCCATCCCTTGTCCAAACAGACTACTAATGAAAAAGGTGTTAACTGTCAAGTGTTTCTGAATTGAAGTTATTATTAGCATGAAAATTTCCTTTTCAAATGTTTCAATTGCCTAGAGAACTTGATGTTACTTGAATTTATCGCGAAAAAACTAAAAAATGTCGGTAAAAGGCGAAGTTAGCTACCGCATTCTCAATTGAAGCTAAATCAAGGTACTCTTTTATAACAGAGCTAAACAATGCTTGAACATTAACTTTTATGAAGAGATTGGTTGTTACTTTTGTTCTGTGATTTTGGATGGAAGATATGTTTAAACAATATATGTTAATGACACAAATAGATGTACGTCTTGCTAAATGTAGTTGGTCATGGAGGATGCGAAAAGTTCAGTTTGTAGATGGTGTCATGCTTGAGTATGAGGATCACTAGTTAGGTAAACATTGTACAGCTGGGAGGACTCAACTTCGTGTCTAGATGGATGTAATCATGTAAAGTTTTCAGAGCAGAAAAAAACTGAATACATTAACTACTGAAAAAGTAGTAAAAACAATAAATGATTGAACGAGTAGCATTACTAAGAAATATGATTAAAACTCTGTTTCATCAATTACAAGTATTTTTTCTTTTCAGAAATATGTTATTGAATCCAGATTCTTATGGAATTTTGATGCAATCTATTTCTCAAGTTATAAATACTTTCAACATCATGCCTGGAAGTCTATATCGTTGATGACAAAATCTTTAGGAGCTTGTTGGTATGATTTTAGCTAAATTAGTGTAAAACTTATTCTGTTATTAAATGAAAAACAGAGGAACACATCCAAAATATGTGTTGGGACAAAGTGGAAGCTCTTCCAGTTATATCTAAAGAACTCAGCGTCTGTTTTATCGAAGAATGACGATGAAGAAATCAAGAAAGATAACTACAGAGTCCGTCACAACTAGGATAGCCTACAGAGTACAAAAATCACTGCTTTTATGAAAATATATAGAAATTTCCCATACACCTGTTGATCTGAAGATCCATTAGAGACAACCTTGTCGAAATTTAACAGTTAACTGGGTCGAATAATTGAAAAGGAAAATAAGTTACTACAACTTAAAGACTTAAAAGACATGGGAGAAGGTGTACCAGTGTTTGGAAGGATTAAGCAGGAATGATCAACTGCAGGGACAAGAAAATTAGTACAATTTGCATGAGACCTACATCTTAGTCAGAAAATTGTGTACCTTAAACTTTTGTCGTGATCACAATTAACAGAGGCCTCATAGGAGATCGATGATTGAGATGCTGCGTATGGAAGTTAGAACTCGAATTGATCACTGGATCATGATTCATGCTTTAGTTTCACCGAGGGTATATGTTTGATCTTATCCCAATCCTCTCCCACATTCTCTGTTAACCTCTCCATGAATTTCTCTGGCATTTTACTTACGTTTAATTCTTGAAGTGCAGTCAGTTGTTGCATTTCACTAGGAAGCATCGCCATGCTTTCACATTTATAAATTTTCAAATGAGTAAGGCTAGTCATTGCGCCCTCTTCCAATTTCCACTCCTCTAAGTTTTCCAAGCATGAAAATTCCAAGACTTCAAGTCGAGGAAACCCTCCGTTAGAGCAGACCATCTTCTTTCCCAAATATGAATCACTCCACAAAATTAGAATTCTTAAGTTTTGCAGTTTTGCTAAAATCTCCATTGGGTCTTCCTCAATATGTGAGTTGCCCAAGCTTAGCTTATGGAGGTTTGGTGGGAATACAAACTCTGTTGTATTGGGTGACTTCTTCAAGGATAACCTTCCATCTAAGTACAACTTGTTGAGAAAAGTATGATGTGAGAATTGGCTTAATGGTGGGACTACTTCACATTCGTATAGCTCCAACGAACGAATGGCATTCAATTTGGCAATGGAATCGGAAATTGCTTCCATGTAAAATTCTAAACTTCCCCTCAACACTAACTTCTTTAGCATCCTCAGTTTGCCCAGTCCAAAACCATTTATCCAATCCCCGAGTCTGATGTGTAATGTGTGGAGATTCGTTAGATTATCAATTCTGAAATGACTAGTAGACCTAACATTCCAACACCCATTGTTCATGGGCAAAGGTTCCAAATTGAAAAGATGTAAATATCTTAGCTGGTGCAAGTTCCAAATTTGGCTGGGCATATATTTAAACGAACACCATTTGAGGTTTAGAGTTTGTAGCTTGACAAGTTTACTGAAGGAAATCGGAAGCTTTTGATTCCTACCATTGACCTGTAAGCACAAGTACTTTAGATGTATGAGTTCTCCTATTTCATTTGGTAATGTATGGATATCTTCAACTTGGACCAAATCCAACACCCTAAGCAATTTGAAACCTCCACATAAAGATTTCCAGAATTGTTTATCTTTAACTTCTATACTGAAACACAGTAAAGAACGGACACGTCGAGTGTAACGAATTTGGGCTAAGAACTCCTCCTCATTATACTGATCATCTTCACCACCATGAATAGTGAGCCGACGAACATTGTTTGGCTCTGAATAATCATCGATGCTCCCATAGACTTGAAAAAATTGGTCATTTTTGGATTCTGCAATGGAGAGATCACGAAGAAGATCATGGATGAGACAGGTTCTTACCCTTCCATCATATCTCCATCTCCTAACTTGAACCATGCTTCTATGGATCAGTTCTTCCAAGTAATCCTCTGCAACTTCTTCCATTGTTTCTTTTCCTCTCCTTTGTACAAGTCCCTCTGCAATCCAGTATTGATACAACTTGGATGCAGAGATTTCATAATCTTCAGGGAAAAGACCCATATATAGAAAGCATGGTTTCAAGTAATAAGGCAAGTCGTAGTAACTCAAGGCTAAAATTCCCAAACATGAGTTAGAACCGGCTCCATGAGTTAACTGCCAACTTACACTGGCATTTACTTTAGACCACGCGATCTTTGTCTTAGCTTTGCTGGATAGCAGGCCTCCCAACACCACAATCGCAAGAGGTAATCCGTGACACTTTTCTACCATCTCTTTTATCAAGTCCTCCAAGTCTGGAGGACACTTCAAATCTTGGGTACTACTATTTTCTCCTCCTTCTAATGGGAAGATCTTCTTTAGAAAGAGTCTTCGACTCTCCTCTTCGTTCAAGAAACGCAATTCATGGATGTAGAAGTTATCAAGATGTAAAGCTACTTCTTTATTTCGAGTAGTGAGCAATATTCTACTTCCATTAGTTTCATCTGGGAGGACTGATTGCAAGTCCTCCAATGCTCTAACATTCCACACATCATCTAATACTATCAAGTACTTCATCTTATTACTTTTCAAGAACTCATGGAGCAGCTTACTCAACTCTTCCTCATCCATTTTCTCTAGTTTCTTCTTTGAAATCTCTATCAGACATTTAAAAATGCCTTTCAAGAGTTCTTTTCGTCTATATTCTTGAGATACATAAACCCAAGCAAAACAATCAAAATGTTTCTTAACATCAAGACTATTATAAACTTTCTTAGCCAGAGTAGTTTTACCTAAACCACCCATGCCAACGATCGAAACAACGATGCGTCTTTGCTTATCAGCTCCTCCTTCCATCAATAGCAATTTCACTTGTTCTGTGCCATCTTCAATCCCCACCATATCTGATTCCTCAGCAATAGGAACTCTTTTTACCTGATTTGAAGAATAAGAAGATTCAGAACCATCAGCAGAAGCTTGTATACTGTCCAAGCAATATCTGGATTGGTTGGCTGATATTTTCTCTGTCACCGTGTTGATCACCTTGATTTGATTTCCGAGTTCATGCAGAAGTGATGATTGGCGGGTAAAACCCATGCAATTTTTCAAGAATCGTAAGAACCCACCAAGATTTCTTGTTTGAGGTCGGTGTTGATCTATTTTCAAGATGAATTCATCAATGACATCTTCGGCATGGAAAGTTATTTCACGTAATTCGCTCACCCAAAGCTGAACCCTTGGGTCTGATCTACGCTTTACGTCTGCATCTCTGATGAACAGAGACATCCATTTGAGCTCGCTCCGAAGTAGCCTTACTTGCTCATCTACTCCAAGGAGTAGATTTGCTTCTTCAGTTATCAAATTGGTTAATCTCTCCAAAAAGAATGTAACAGCAGCCTCAGCCATTCCTCTGTTTTGGGGTTATTCTCTCAGTCTCAGATCAATTGAGAGCAACTAGAATGATAATAACACTACAGTGGTCTTCAAGACTTCTCTGTTTTGGGTTATTAGCGTAATCACTACAGTGGTCTTCAAGACTTCTCTGTTTTGGGTTATTAGCGTAATGATGATTAATTAATGAAGGGTAACTTCGGATCTATTTACGTGTTTTGATAATTGGTGATGCGACACTTATTTCCTATGCTACTGCCTTCCCAGCTATTTAAGAGGTAGCAATGTCAATTTGGAAATGATGTAAATCATGAGAGCTCTGAGATTAATTCACACTTATTTCCTATGCTACTTCCCAGCTATTCAGATAGCCGTTAATCTATCTGAATTTTAAATACAGTAAGTTTAATATTAATATTTAATTTAATTTTTTTTTATTCTTATAATTTATTTACACGTCAATCCATCTTAATATTTGATGAGGATGGAACCTTAAAAAAATTTCTTTGTTAAATATTTAAAGAATTAAAAGTATTAAAAAAAATTCTTTGTTAAATGAAACGACAAAGAAATAGTGCGCCTTTTGTTTTTTGCTTTTTCCAGCTAGCTAGAGTGGTCAATGCATCGGATTCCATTTCCACCAAATTAAGTATCCAAAACTTTTTGCTATATATTTCTTTCTCAAACAGTGAAACATGGTGGGTGGTTAAGTTATTGACTTGACTTGGAAGTCTTTCACCACGCGGAAAGCAGAGGACTGTAGGAGACTTCCTCAACCAGCAGGTTCTCAACTCTTTCAGACGATAATAAAGGATGTTTTTTTTAGAGATTCTGGTGTGACAACAAATTAGTTTTTATTATTTTCGACCTAGTGAATTGTAAGCTAAGAACTACTAAATTTTAGGGCTTCTAATAGTTGTGTTGCTGCCGCATCAGAATCTCCCAAAAAAATTCGCCAAAAAATCTCCTCTAGCTTTATTTTTTAAACATGAAATTAGGCTCGAATTCCAATTATTCTAGCTATGCTTTAACTTTCCACCCAGTTAACTTTGGCTTTTTAAATGCAACCCAAATTTTTTTCGTCTTTTGTACACATGGCATTTTCATTTCTTTGACTTGGTTTTTATTTATTTTTATTGACATATTTGCCATTTCTTTGTTTGGAAAAGAAGTAATAGAGAGAGAATTTTAGAGAGAAATTTTAAGGAGAGAAAGAGATATCGTAGGTGCGACGGCTAGGGGCTGCCTTCTTCACCGTTCTTTCCGGCGAGTTAGATCTGTCGGCGATCACTTCATTCTCTTCTTCTTCATCTTCTTCTTCCTCTTCTTCTTATAGATAGAGAATTTTAGAGAGAGAGAGAGAGATTGTAGGTGATGGGGGATGCCTTCTTCACCATTTTTTTCGGGGAGTTAGATCTGTCGGCGATCACTTCATCCTGTTCTTATTCATCTTTTTCTTCTTCTTCTTCCCCTTCTTCTAGAGAGAGAATTTTAGAGAGAGAGAGAGATTGTAGGTGATGGGGCTACCTTCTTCACCACTTTTTCCGGCGAGTTAGATATGCCGACGATCACTTCATCATCTTCTTCTTCTGCTCTATCTTCACCTTCATGTTCTTCATTTTCTGTTAAAAAAAAATTAAGTATGCAACAGATATGCAACTAACATACAACTGACATGTAACCGATGAGATACAAGCGAGGTGCAACTGACATGCAAGTGATGAGGTGCAAGTGAGGTGCAACTGACATGCAAGTGTGATGCAACTGATACGCAAGAGACTTGCAAGTGATATGCAAGTGATATGCAAGTGACATGCAACTGATATGCAAATGACATGCAACTGACATGCAAGTGACATACAACTGATATACAAGTGACATGCAAGTGACATGCAACTGACATGTAAATGACATGCAACTGTCATGCAACTGACATGCAACTGATATTTAAGTGATATGCAACTGACATGTAAGTGACATGCAACTGACGTGCAACTTTGTAAAGTTTCATGCAACTGAGGTGCAAGTGAGATGCAACTGTGTATGCAAGTGTTATGCAACTGTTTTCTTATGTCTTGAAAAACAAATCAACAACTAATCTAGATAATATCATATCAGGAAATGAAAGCAGTAGAAAACCTAGATCAAAACAAATATTCAAAAAAAAACCCTAGCCCTCTGTCGATTGTCCTCTCGTTCTTCTTTCCTCTCTCTCTCTCTCTCTCCTCTCTCTCTTTCTCTCTCTCTCTCTTTCTTCTCCGTCGATCGTCTTCTCCGATCGAAATTCCGTTCTCTGTTCTTCGTTCTTCAAGTTCTTTGTCTTCTTCTCAATCGTCTCTGATTTCTCCCTGATTTCTCTCTCTTCCCTCTTGTCTCTTTTTAGTTATTAAGGGAGGGTATTATTGTCTTTTACTTTTTCTTGGGTTTTATTTAAAATGTCAAAGTTGGGTGAGGTGGAACCTAAAACTAGGGCCGATTTTGGGTTTATTTCCCATTGCCTGTTTTCTAAACGACCTTCTACATGGATTTCTATAAGTAGTGATGAGTGGCTTCGGCTAGGTTTGGTTAGTTGAAGCATGAAGGTTTTGAAGCTTGACCAATCGTTAAATCGCGTGAGTAACTACATACAAGAAAAAAAGAAGAAAACTACTACCACCTTTTGAAAATGAGAGATTTTATCGTTTTGCAGGAGCCAATTACATATTTAAAAAAAGGGACCGTGCTAGCGTGACACCACCTGTTTGGTGTCAATAGTGTCGACACTGGGCTTTTTGGCCCAATTCAAGGGCTTAAGGCCTATTTTAAGGGCTGATATTTTGTGAGCATATTCTCCTCATCATGTAGATCATCTTCACAAAAACATAACTCGTTCTAAAACTTCTAACTAGATCAAAAGTTGAATTCTATTACTAACCGTTTATGTTATTTATTTTGCTTACGGTTAGAAATATAGTCCAACTTTGATATGGTTAAAATTTTTAGAATGAGTTTTATTTTTGTGAGGATGATCTAAATTCGGTCTAGATTCGGTCGAAAGTCGGTAGAAATTAAGTAAAAAATGGGTCAAAAGTTAGTCTAAATTGGGTAACGTGGGTTCACGACGACCCATCGTCATCGCCTCTTTATTCTTTTTCTTTTTCCTCCGTTCTTCTTCTTCTTTTCCTCCATTTTCTTGTTCTTTATATTCTTCTTCCTCTTGTTCTTATCCTCATCCTCCTCTTCCTTCTCCTTCTTCTTAGTTTTTTCTTCTTCTTTTCCTGGTTTCTTCTTCCTAAAACCCAGATTTAAAATTAAATATGGGTTTTGTTTATAAAGTGGGTTAAAAACTATCCCATTTTCTAATTTAACTCATATTTAAAAAGTAATAAAGTTTTTTATTATTTAAGGTCCCACCCCTAAGCCTCGCTGTACCTCCTATTTCTCAAAATGCCCCAGTTTTTCTTTATTAATATCTTATCTATTTTTATGCTCCGTTTACATTGATCTATGGGACCAAATAAATGATCTAAAGGTTGATTTTTTGTGAGAATGCTTTCCTCACAATGTCGCTCATCATCACAACAAATCACATTAGTATAAAAATTTTAACGTCACTAAAAAGTAGGTTTTCGTTGGATAGTTTTGATAAAATTCTATATTAATTTTGGATGGGTGTAAAATTATCTAAACGATGTGAATTATTGTGAGGGTGATTTACAAGTTGAGGAGACCATTATCAGAAAAAATCAGCCCTTGAAACATTTTATGTGATCCAAATAGGTTAGTGTAAACGAAGGGTAACAATAAGTGGGGGCAATTTGAGAAATATGAGGTGCAACAATGCTTAGCCATTTTTTATTTGGATGTAAGGCTAGGAGACAAATTTGGATGAACCCCTAGAATTTTCCAAATTGTAGTTATACTTGGGCAGGAAAATGCTAGGAGGACATCAAAATTTGACCCCTAGCATTACATCCAAATAAAAAATTAGGTCTGGGACCCTTAAATAATAAAAAAGATTATTACTTTTTAAATATGGGTTAATTTAGAAAATGGGTTGGTTTTCAACCCACTTTATTGGCAAAACTCAGATCTAATTTTAGATTTGGGTTTTAGGAAGAAGAAACCAGGAAAAGAAGAAGAAGGAAGATGAGGAAGTAGAATAAAAAAACAAGAAAAAGGAGAAAAAAGAAGAACGGAGGAAAAAGAATAAAAAGGACAAGAAAAAGAGAAAAAAGAAGAAGAAGAACGGAGGAAGAAGAAAAAGAATAAAGAGGCGATGACGCTGCATCGCCGTGAACCCATGTTACCCACTTTAGATCGACTTTTGACCCACTTTCGACTGAATTTAGACCCTAATGTCGTCGCCATGCAGTCCGCCGTCGTCGTGCCAATGTTGTGCCTACGTTTCCTCCACTTCCTCCTCCTCCTTCTCCTACTACTTCTTCTCCTTCACGTTCTCCTTCTTCTTCCTCTTGTTTTATTCCTCTTCTTCGTCCTTCTGTTTTATCCTAATTGATAAGCATATTAAAATTACATGTAGACCCCAATATTTATATTAGTTAGTCATTTATTTTATTTTATTTGAATTAATTAGTGTAATTATGTATGTGTGCATGTTTTATTTAGAGAACATAAAAATACCTTGTTTTGGTTTCTATTAGTCCAAAATTAGCAAAGACCCGAGAAGAATTTAAATCTAGTGCATTTTTACCTACAACCCAATACAGAGTACCCAAGTTTTAACCAATAAAAGAAGTGAGGTACTATAATTAAATTGCATACATCAATACTACATCAAAAGCCTTATGAATAATAAAAATCCCGTCACTTGTATGTCTTGGGAGTAGACCTGACAATATCAACCCTAACCCGCCAACCCAACCCTAACTCGACCCTAATAACCCGGTCCTAACTCGACCCGCCAATTAAACGGGTCGGGCTAGGGTTGGGGTTTTTCAACCCGCCAAAAAATAGGGTTGATTTGTGTAACTCGCGAGCCAACTCGCCTAAGCAAGCATTAATTTAACTTTTGATAAAATCATTTTGATTCAACTCATTTTCTCTCTATATAAAACCTTATTTAAGTCTTCATTAATGCTCCATTTTAATTCCATTTGCTCTCTCTTAATTAAAATCTATTTCTTCTCCCTCTTAATTAAAGCTCAATTAATAAAAATCAAAATAATAGAGAAGATTAATATAACTAGGGTTATTAGAGTTAGGATTAGGGCTAGGGTTAGACAAATTGACCCGTTTAATAAACGGGTTAGGGTTAGGGTTGAGGCTTATTAGCTCGAAAACCCGCCAACCCTAACCCTAGCCCGTTGCCGGGTCTACTTGGGAGTTTTGAATGCATATTTTTCTAATATATGTTTTTTTGTTGGCAGCCACCAGATATACGTATGAAACAATAAAAAAATCATTCTTAAAGGAAGTGTGGGATACATTTGTTGATTTCAAAGTACTTTTATATCTTCCTCAACAAGGGGTGCCAAGCGTGGGTAACGGATGGGGGAATCGACTGATGTTTGATGATTTTATGAATATTTGTTGAGCACCATCATCATCGGGTCCTCTCGGCTAGATCGCAACATTCAGAATTGGCAGAGCACACTCAATAGGTGTGTGGGAGGCATAAATGACAAACTATTATTTTAATAGCGCATGGAACTTGTTGTTGAAGGTTTTATAATTCGACTCTTAAAAGAGAACGGGAGATCAGAGAGAAAGGGGGAGGCCTTGGAAGTACTGATTGTGCTACTATAATGAGATCGAATGGGAGCTTGAATGTTGAAATAACAGAGAGAGAAAAATAGTGAGAGAAAGAGAAAGAGAGGGGAGATCTGTTCATTAGGCTACATCTCACTTTCTTTGTATCTTATATTCCTTTTTTTGTTATTTGTATTATAACTATGATCTCAGTTATGGAGTTCTAAATCTTAGCTCAGGCTATGATGAAACCCCAAACTTGAGTAGTTCTAGGATTTAATTGTATTGCTCCTTGATGATCACTAATGCATTAAGTTTAGAGTCTTTTACTGTACGGACCCTAAAGTTCTAAATTTATTACATTTTCTACCTTGAGCTTGAAAAAACTCCCCAAACACCTTCATTTTCCAACTTTGTTACGATACTACCCTAAATCTTTCTAATCCCTTATTTGCCCTCCTCATCTAACCGGCTACTTACATTGCCTTTTTTTTCCACCGTTCTTATGTGAGTACCAAGATCTTGGTCTTCTCGGCTTTTCTACTCGAAACTCTTAGTTATTTATCTAGTCGTGGTTTTAGTTACCGGAAATTTACGGATTTAGTTGCCCATTGAAATATTATCTATGAACAGTACTTGTTCGATGGTAGGCTTCTATCCATGAACAGTACTTGTTCGATGGTAGGCTGAGCCAGCTGCTATAGCAAAACACCATTAATCACGGTCGAAAGCGGAGCCAAATTCTTCTCTTCTTTTTCTTTTCTGATATGCAATCGATACTTACTAGTCCAATGGCGGCAAAATTCTAAAAATCCCAGCTTACAACCAATACGCTACAATTGGGGCAAAAGTACCCATTGCATCATCACTCAAACACCCTTCCCAAAACAAGCATTTTTTAGCAGATGAACTACCCAGAAAGCTCAAAAATATGATCTTTGTACCCCAAAATAATCAAAATCTCTACAATATGCACTAGAGATGCAGATCTGAAAGGAATCAATGGCATCATTTAACTATAAAACAACCAAAACCCTAGATCACTGAAATGAGGTTTTTAATTGCAACGTGACATCAAACTTATATGTCTCACTCACATATCACATATAATATGGATTTAATCTGGCCTAGATCTAGGGCTCATTTCAGGATATTTAAAGTTTCAGAATTGCAAAGACCTCATCAGGAGAAATATTGGAAGCCGACTCCCTTTTTCTAATTCTAAAATCCATAGTTCTGTTTGCATATTTCTGTTTTTCACTATAATTTTTCAATGGGGTTTTGTGATTTTAGTCCCTAATTTCACAAGTTTTGTGTTTTTAATCCAAGGAATAAAAACATTTGTAAATTTAGTCCCTAATTTAAAAAAGACAAAACTAACCTTAGAGGAAAAAAAAACAACAGACCCTTTATTACTCTTTATCTAAAATCATTTTTTGGATCCTTTTAAATTTCACTCCCCTTCGTCCCCCACTCTCCCCTCCCTCACAGTCACCGTAGCCATTTCCTCCTGCAATTCCCTCTTTCTCTAACTTTCTCTCTCTAAAATAGTTTCAGATTCAACACCTCCATTCCCTTCACCTGCCATATACACAGATCCAGATCCACCAAATTTCTCCTTCACGAACCCTAAGTTTACAGTTACATCTTCTTTTCGTAGCTCTCTGCTTTGTGGAGAAGGTGAATGAAGAAGAGGTTGAAGATTAGGAGCGGTTTCTGTTGAAGAAACATTTTGAAGATCTTGAAGAACAGGAGAGCAAGTTCAGATCTGAAATTTCTGCCTTCAGGAACCCTAAATTTTCAGTTACATCTTCTTCTGGTAACTCTCTGCCTTGTGGAGAAGGTGGATGAAGAAGAGGTTGAAGATTAGGATTGGATTCGGTAGAAGAAACATTTTTGAAGATGTTGAAGAACATGAGGGCAAGTTAAGATCTGAAATTTTCTGAAATTGCAAGTTCGGACTTGCAATTTTTCAAAATTGCAAGTTCAAACTTGCAATTTTTCAAAATTACAAGTTTAGATCTGCAATTTATTACAAGTTTGATATATCTTTTTCTCTTTACTTTCTCTATTTCTTAATTTTTAATCAATTTAATTGGGATCGCAAGTTCAGTTCTAGAATTTATGAAATTGCAAGTTCAAACTTGCAGTACTGAGGAATTGCAAGTTCAAACTTGCAATTCTGAGGAATTGCAAGTTCAAACTTGCAATTCTGAGGAATTGCAATTTCAAACTTGCAATTCTGAGAAATTGCATGATCTTCAATTTATTACAAGTTTGATATCTATTTTCTCTCCCTTTCATAATTTCTCTAACCTTAATTGCGATCGCAAGTTCAGACTTGCACTTTCTCAAAATTGTAAGTTCAGAGATTTGTAATGTATGGAAAGTTTGATATTATTTTTCTTTTACTTTCTCTCTGTTTCTTAATTCTCTTTCACCTTAATCAAAATTGCAAGTTTAGAGAGGACAGGCTGAAAACTAGGGTTCATGGAGATCGAAAAACAAAGGGTTAATCGAACTAGACGAAGGATTTGGGGGAAGTTTTCTCAATCGAGAAGGGTATAGAGAACTTCCGCCCCTTAGTTAGGTTACGCTTGAAAATAGCTTTTAAAAAAGAAAGAAGAAAAATTAAAAATGTGAGAAGGGTAAGTTAGGTATTTTTAAAGAAAACGTTTATACATTTTTTTAATTTTAGGGACTAAAATCACAAACCTCTAATTTTTTAAGGATTAAAATCATAAAATTTTAATAAAGAAGGATTACAATTATAAAATTATTTTGGGGAAGGATTAAAAACGTGGGTCAACTGAAAAATAAGGACTTTTTTTACATTTTCCGTTTTTCAATTCACTTTGTTGCTAACAAGTGTCTATGTATATATTAGAGAGAATTCTTTTACTATAATTTCTAATAAATTTCTGACACAGTTTAACCAAACAATAGAAATTTGGTTTCACCTAAATTGAGATTTGCACGGTCTAACATTAATAGTTGGATTTCCAATAGCTGAAGAAACGAAATGAGATCATAACGTGAACGGGCTCTGGAACGAAGAGGGAGACAGGAGAAGGGTCTGAGAAAATAAAGTTTAGAGTAAAGAGGATGGTGGTTTTTTTTTTATATATAAAAGAAAGACGATGATGGCTTATGTGAGGAGAGAAGGAAAAAAAAGCAATCTAGGCAGCCGGTTGGATGAGGAGGGCAAATAAGGGATTAGAAAGATTTAGGGTAGTAATTGTAACAAAGTTGAAAAATGACGGTGTTTGGAGAGTTTTTTCAAGTTCAAGGTACAAAATGTAATAAATTTATAAATTTGGGGTCCGTACGGTAAAAGACTCTTAAGTTTATTTCTAATCGAAACAAGTTGATGAATTTATTTTCTTTCACTATTTATGTGACGCATATCTAGTAGTTTGAATTTTATACATTAATTAATTGGGTCCTGATTTATTGCTACATCACTTTTGATTATTAGTGCTGTAAGAAGACAAGTAATGCTTAAGAGTTGTATTTTTGACCGAGAAATAAATGTCATATTAATTATTGTAAGAACTTAACGATCCCATCTTCGAAAAGATTTTTATCTTGAGTGTTACTCGTAACTATTAATCGGGAACAGTTAAATTAAATCCGTAGAATTACAATAGTAAGGTGGCGGATTCTAAGCCTTTGTATTTTTCTCATCCCTTTATTTAAATAGTTTTCACTTTTATTTTATTATTGAACTTAATTAATCTCAAATCAATCCCTATCATTTTTGGATTATTTTAGGTGATTTTATTTTTGGATTTCCATATCACAAGTCTCTGTGGGTTCGACCCGTACTTGCTAGATCTACATTGGTAGACCGTGCGATTGCGGTATAATTATTTATTGACAGAAAAACCATCAATCACGAATAAAACCCAGTTCTGGGAAAAATGAGCATAGGAAGAAGAAGAAGAAGATGATCCAGAAGAGATTAGAATTACACTAAACTTAGACCTAATTTTGACTGAATTTAGACTGAATTTAGACCCTAACATCGTCGCCGTGCCTACATTGCCGTGCCGTCATTGCCGTACTATCATCTCCTTCTTCTTTTAGATCATTGTACCGTCGCCTCCTTCTTCTTTTTTCTTCCTATTTTTTTCTCTTGACCTAGATATAATTTTATATTTGGGTTTTCTAATGTAAAATGGGCTAAAACCTAACCCATTTTCTAAACTAATTAACCCAAATAAAATATATTTTATAATTAAAGACAAGGACCCACCCTAAATTATTTAATCAGGGGTATTATTTGGGGTCAAAATTTGGGGTCCCTGTAGTCTTACCCGAAAATGCTAGGGGGACATCAAAACTTGACCCCTAGCATTACATCCAAATAAAAATTAGGCGTAGGACCCTTAAATAATAAAGAAGATTTTTACTTTTTAAATATGGGTTAAATTAGAAAATGGGTTGGTTTTTAACCCACTTTGTAAACAAAACTCAGATCTAATTTTAGATTTGGGTTTTAAGAAGAAGAAGAAGAAAAAGGAGGAAAAAAATAGGAAAAAGAAGAAGAAGGGGGATGAGGAGGAGGAGAAGAGGAAGAAGACTAAAAAGAACAAGAAAAAGGAGAAAAATGAAAAAGAAGAATGGAGGAAGAAGAAAAAGAATAAAGAGGCTGCAGCCCACTTTCGACTTAATTTCTACCGACTTTCGACCGAATCTAGACTGACTTTTGACCCACTTTCAACTTAATTTATACCGACTTTCGACCGAATCTTGACTGCATTTTGACCACTTTCGACTTAATTTTAATCGACTTTCGATCGAATTTAGACCCTAATGTCATCGCCATGCAGTCCGTCGTTGTCGTGCCAACGTTGTACCGTTGTTTCCACCACCTCCTTTTTCTTTTTTTTCTTCTACTCCTTTTCATTGTCGTTCTCCTTCTTCTTGTTCTTGTTCTTGTTTGTCCTCTTATTTTATTCATCTTCCTCCTCCTATTGTTTTATCCTAACAAAACCCTTATTGGGGAAAAGAGGCACAGAGGAAGAGGAAGAAGATGATCCATATTAAATCAAATTTAGACCTAATTTAGATCAACTTTAGACCTTAACATCGCCGTCGTGCCTACATTGTCGTGTCGTCATCGTCGTACTATTGTCTCCTTCTTTAAGATCTGGGTTTTCTAATATAAAATGGTTTAAAACCTGATCTATTTTCTAAACTAAATGAAACCTGAGATCTTATTTTGTTAAACATAAAAGAGAATTTTAGACTTTAGTCCCAGATACATGTTCTAATTAGGGACTAGTCCCTTTTTTTCAGACTTTTGACATTACTCCCATTTCCGTTTACTAACTGTTAAGTGGTGTGTGTGTGTGTGTGCAACATGTGTGTGACTTTGACAAATTTACCACTTATGTGTTGAGCACGTGAGAGACTTAAGTTCTCTTTATTTTTTTCCCAAATTACCCCTCATTTCATGAGGGGTGTAACAGAAGAATCAATGTGATCCAACGACCACAATCTAAACCAAATTATGACCGTTTTTCCAACGGTCATCTTCTTCCTGAAACCCTATATAACATACCTCAAAAACCTCACTCAAATCTATGAAAGAAAACTCTAAAAACGAACTAAATCAGTAAAGTGGTTGAAGAAGATTGAAGGTTCTTCTTTTTTCAAACATCTATCTTATTTTCTCATATTTTTTCTTATTGCTCCAAAGTCATTTCTCAAGTGATAAGAATGGGTGTGGTAGAGATTCAAGCTTATGCTCTAAGGTATGTAATGGGTTGTCGTTCCTCTTCATCAAGTAGAGCCTAATTTTTAGTTAGTTGTAGTCGTTTCACCATTAATGGAGGTAGAGCTCGCAGGAGGGACTTAACCCTAATTTTACTATATACAGAAGGGACTTAAGTCTTATTATTGTATTAACAGTAGAGAGTTATGCCTTTAAATCCTCCACCTAGATCACCAATTACCAGGTCTCAATCAGCAGTAACTACAACTCTTTAACATAGATCACCAATTACCATGTCCCAAGCAGCAACAGCTGCAGCTACAGTTTCCACTTATGAGCTTATGCATAGTCGGGTCTCTTATCATGGTAGGTAGGCAACCATATATTTTTCTCAATCAGGTCTTCAAACCTAAGTTACAACCAAGAAGGGCAAAAAGCAAGGTGGATGTCTAATGGTTGAACATCCTATTTTTGAACTACTTAACTTGTGTTATGAGTAGCATATGGTAATGCTACTTTAATAGTGTGATTAGATGGTGGAAATGGGTTAGTTTTTTATGCAACTATACTGGTGGTGATGGGTATACAGTATGTGCAGTTTATACTTGTATGCTGTAAATGGAAGCATCAACTTTTTTTTGCTTCAGGTTATGTGATTAGATGGTGGAAATGGGTTAGTTTTATGTGCAGCTATACTGGTGGTAATGGGTTCACAGTATGTACAGTTAATACTTGTATGTTGTAAATGGAATCAGCAACTTTTTTTGGTTCAGGTTGGAGTGGTGGTGTTGAACTTGGTTTTGGTTATATTTTGTTCATAAACAATGCACATGTTCAATGAAAGGCTACTTCTCATTATGAAAATACTTGTTGTATGGTGTGGTAGATGAAATTGATACAATTGGGATTTGCTTGATTGCTTTAGGTGTATGGAATTACTTTTTGTAGGGTTGATGCAAGTTTTTTTTTCAAAGTTACTGCAAAAAAATTTAATTGAAATTGATAAACATATCAGTGTTATACATACTACTCAATTTAGTATAACAGATGACCACACTCAAACTATATTAAGTTTTGTTTGCCAAGTTTGGCATATAATTCTTCAAGAGTTGTCTCAATGACAATTCGAGCACCGACGGGAGTGCTGGACTTTGACACTCCTTTGAGTCTTTTGGCCTCCTTAAAACATTGTGAAAGTCTAAATTCGCCCTACGGTTAATGAATTTAACTGTAAGTCAATGTGACTAAGGTTAAGGATTACACAATCACCAAATAAAAATAATATTGGTGATAAAGATGGAAACTAAAATCTCTAATCAAGAGTATTGACTTATTCGATTCTTTAACATGCGGAAACAAGAATCGAATATTTCAATCTCTTANAGATGAGTTCCGGTGGTGAGTTGAGCTTCTTGGAGTCTTTGCTTCGCAACGAACCGAATGACTCACTAACTCTAACTCAAGTTACATTGACCATCTTGAGTTTACTTGGCACACTGCTTCCGCAGCTTGACATTGAGAAAGGAAACAAATATGAGATTAGAAACAAGTTATAAGGATTATATAATACAACATAACTCCTTACTGTTAATACAATAATAAGTCTTAAGTCCCTTCTGTATATAGTAAAATTAGGGTTAAGTCCCTCCTGTGAGCTCCACCTCTATTAATGATGAAATGACTACAACTAACTAAAAACTAGGGTCTACTTGATGAAGAGGAATAACAACCCATTACATACCTTAGAGCATAAGCTTGAATTTCTACCACCACCCATTATTATCACTTGAGAAAGTCGGTATAAATTAAGTCGAAAGTGGATCAAAAATCAGTCTAGATTCGGTTGAAAGTCGGTAGAAATTAAGTTAATTTCTTTGGCTGAGGTCTACCAGGCTGTATGCCAGAGTAATGACACCTGATTTTGCACACCATAGAAGGTCTTTTATCTCCCTTGGCACAATTGGTTTACTCGATTTTGGTTCTCACTGAGATTACGATGTTGGTATAACTCAATCTTTCTTGGTTACAAAAATTTTGATGGGGCGAGGTTGCTTTGACCTGCTTTTGAGTGGTTTTGATGTACATTCACAAATACTCTGTGAATGGAAAGTGGTCTGGGCAGCAAATTATCTATGTGGAACTTTTTGACATGTATTCATTGTTATATATTGGGTCCTTTTAGTGCTTTGATTACATTTTTCACTTTTAGAAAACAAAGCCAACCCAACATAGTGGATAAGGACTAAGAGGATTGGGATTGACTCCAAATATCTTAGCTTGTAGCAGTACAAAGGTTAACCTTTCTCTTTTGTTCTCATTTTATCTCTATCTGCAAGTAGTTGTGGTGGTCTCAAGTTTCCAAAATTATATTTCATGGACAGGCACTAGATAAAAATGTTAAAGAAAAGGTCTCCCAATTCTGCCATGTCCTAGTACTATGATTAGAATATTATGCTAGCTACCAATGTATTTCTTAAAAAGTACTTATATAGTGTTTCTATTCAATACACTAACTGTATCGAGATACTTCTTTTTTCAGGCAGAATACATCGTCACCCTTTATGGCGTTTCAAACATTTGGTATATTCCTTTACTGTTTACAGTAGGTTGGTTTAGTAGTAATTTGATTTCTATGACGTTTTAAACTGCCTATAAGTAGTTCAATTTCTGGTAGATGTTAAGTAGAACAGTATATACATCTCAACCATGTATAGAAGTTTCTTGAATATTTCAAGCTCTATCAGATTTTTAGAGATTTAACTTAGTTGAACCTTGTATACTTCTCAATCTTTAGTCAGTTTTTAGAGATCTAACTTACTGAAATCATATATACATCTCATGCTCTGGCCAGTTTTTAGAGGCTTAACTTGTTGCTGCTGCTGCAACTGTGACTTTTGAGTACAAATTAACTTGCAAGAATGTTCTATTTAATTAATGTAGTATTGGCTTGTCTTCAATTCCCCTTTCCAATTGCTTTGTGACTTGTGAATACAAATTAACTTGCAAGAACTTTCTAAGTGATCAATTAATTTGGAAGTGCTACAACACACCATGTCTAAGTTGGGCATTCTGAGTTTGGACTATTGCTATGTTATGTTTCTTATCCTGAATTTTATTTTTACTATCAATTAATTAGGTCACTTAAACAGCCGTATTAGAGCATTGTACTACATCACGCAAATTATATGAAATATTAAAAAAGACTTATCGAAAACAGTTGTAGCTTGCTGGCTTTAATTTTGTGATGAATAGAAGATGCATGTTAATAATGTGGAATGCAATTCTTTCTTAATTTGCATAAGCCTTTGGACTTAAGCTTGTATACACGTTAGTTATGTTTAAGTCTTTTATGGTCCAACTTCATTCTCTAATACGTTGTATTCTTTTTTGTTTCTTTCTTTGTGAAGCTCATTTTGGATGGAAGAACAAGTAATGAAGAATAAGGTTATATACCCAAGTAATTGGAGGTAAGGCACTTCAAAGTATTTCTTGAGAGGAACATATTGTTTGGTGAAAACTTGTCTCTTGGATAAGTGTATATGGTTAAGCTTTCTTTGTTAGGATGAACTTATCGTTTGCTGAGAACTTAGTAGTTTGAGGTGAACAAATTATATATGAAATTGTGAACAAAATATTGGGGTTGAAATTCATTAGTTATAAAACTTCAGAAGCAAGGAGTCCTAACTTTTGAAATGAGAATGTCAAATCGATTGCTTTTGGATATTTTATAAGTATCTTTTGGTTAAGGATCTTCTATTAGCATATTAAGTTTAGCCATTTGGATGTCTCAATTTATTGGAAGCTAGAATCATCTGAATCATTGCTCTTTTCTTCTTTTATTCTTTTTACAATGCTCAGCATACTTATCAAATGCTTCATCAGATAAAAGTTGGACTATCCATGCTACCTTTCTAGAATTTGTTGTCGCTCTTGGTATAACTGTTGGAACAATTTTTTTACCTGTATATTCTTTCTTGAGAAACTTGAAATATCTTTATGAAAATTCCCTCTATTTGTTCATACTTTGAATTTAAGAATGAATGTATGTTATATTTCTTTCTAGTGGGTTGGTAAACTATTTATTGTATATGAGTTTCATACTTCAGACATCTTTATGTAAATTCCTAGAGGGGTGGAAAACTGTTTATTGCGCATGAGTTTCATTAATTTGTTACGAATATATAAGTTTGATTTGTGGAGCCATATATAAATATTGGGTGATAAAGAATGTGTGGTAATGGGGTGTGGCAGCACACGTGTGGGAAATTAATGCATTTCAATGGATTTTGTATTCAGGCACAACCGCACAAGTGCAAGTCCCAAAAATGAACAAAAAATTACTATTTTTTTTAAAAAAGGATCAGTTTGTAATGGTTATAACCGTTACAATAGAATATGTGTTTAAACATTGCAACGTTTATAAGCGTTGGAAAATTTGTAATGCTTATAATCGTTGCAAAGATGAGTAAACAAAATGTTGAAAAATCAACGAAAAAAATCTCCTAATAGAAATTGCAACACTTCAAAGTGTTACAAATACTATAACGGTTAAAACCGTTACTAAAATGAACATAACTGAGTTTTCCAAATTAAAATTTCAGAAAATATAACATAAAAATACGTTACAAATGAATTTAAGTAACGGTTATAAGTGTTACATAAAAATATTTGCAACGGTTATAAGTGTTGCAGGAAAAAATAATGCCACTTTTGTAACGGTTATACCCGTTACAAAAAGCCTATTTTGGTGTAGTACGTAGCAAAATTGCTTTGACTTGCTTCTAAGTGATTTTAATGGAACAAAGTTGCTTTGACTTGTTTCCAAGTGATTTTAACTAAGCAAGAGCTTTGATCTGCTTCTGAGTGGTCTTAACTGAGCAAGAGCTTTGACCTGCTACAAACTGACCTTGACAAGGCAAGAGCTTTGCATTGCCTCCAAGTGAGTTTGACGCAGCAAGAGTTTTGACCTGCTTCTTGTTGATGTTGATGTGGCCAGGTTTATTTGACTTGCTGTTGATCGATGTTTGATGGAGCAAAGTTACTTTGACTTGCTTCTAAGTGGTTTCGATGGAGCAAAGTTGCTTTGACTTGCTGTTGACTAATGTTGATTAGTTTCTCTCTCCTAAAGCTTTTTCGGCTTAGGGACTTCTTTTGTCTTTCATTTTCAACCTTTGTTAGATATGATTTTCTATTTGGGGATTCATTTTTCCCCTTGCCTGTACTTCCAGGATCTTGATTTTTCTAGGTGAAAGGTCCCTTTGGGTTTGTCAATGTTCATGGTGAGACAATGTACTCAATTGTAAGTCCGTGCTTAAGTTAGAGTTAGGGTGTATCCTTCGTGCAAACTCACACTCCATTGAAGATCGAAGAGAAAGCATGCCAATGGACTCAACTCACCACCGGAACTCACCACACTTTGGTAAGTTACCATGTTTATCATTAATAGGTGGTTAGAATGCATTAAGACTTAGCCACATAAGCTAGGATGAATGTAGAACTCTTTTTAGAAGCTTTTCTAGCTTATGGGCAGGGTGGTATCGATACCCTCTGAAGGTGGTATCGATACTGACCTAGCCTGTAAGTCAGGCTAGGCTGGTATCGATACTCCTCT